>VWZF01002253.1:289155-308471 GCA_013396755.1 Sclerurus mexicanus | reverse complement strand
TTTTTTTTTTTTTTTATGATTAGAGGTGTTACACATGTCTGGAACCACAACTAAGGACAAGGAAAGGAGGCAAAGACATTTAACTTTATCTCAGTGGCCAAACTGCCTGACCAACCTACTGAAAAATAGATTAAACCAATAAACAAAGTCTTTTGCTCGTAGAAAGAGCAAATATTGAAGGAGAATGAATGTAATGGTGATAACAGTCAGTGTTAACAGCCAAAGTCATTCAGCATCCCATGACTCTGGATCACCTTGAGCAGAAGGACACACCTTGGAGGGATGTCATTAAGCCATCAGCCCCCTGAACACACCAGAGGACATCAACCCTGCTGATTGATTTTGGGTCTCAGCCCATTCTCCAGCCCAGCTCTGCCTGTGCTCACATTGAGGTCGGATAACGCTCTGGGGATCTCGGAGGGTGGGAATTCTAAGCACACTCAACTTCTCTCACAGGTTAAACTCTTACTGAACCTGCATAAATCAAGCCCAGGCTTGGCCCAGAGAGCCAGCAAGTCTCAGATCTTCCAAGGTGTGTGCTGAGTTATCCCCAGGCACAGCTCAGAGCACAGACATTTGAGATGGATGCACAGGGAATGTATAGGACAGGGGGCTGGAATTACCTCATTCCATCTTGAGCCTGCTCTTCATCGTCTACTCTACCAAGCCCTTGGGGCATAGAGCTAGTGAACAGAGCTGCTGCAATGTGTTGGTTGCTCTTTTGGGGGATTTTTTGAACCAGGATGTTTCAGCACTTGGGTGACTTCTCGTTTGAAGGTTTGTGGAAGAGGTTGGTGCGCGTTTGTGCTTGTGGATCCTCACAAAAAGCACCCACAACCCTTCTTCATTGCTTTCCACCAAAACTTTTCTTCCTGAATTAACCACGAGATTCAGGGGATATTGCTGGGCAGACACAAAGCCCAGCACTAAATACATTTTATAGCATTTTTAAATGGAAAGGGAAGTTAACCAAATTAAGAAAGCTCTTTGAACCACTTTGAGATAAAATCTTTAGTGTGTGTGTCTGTACATAAACTGCTCAAAATCATTGAAGATGTGGTTAAAAGTGAGGCAATGCTGGTGGAACATCATGAAAACTCAGATTTGGAGACTTCAGGGCATAACTGGGCAGGTTCTAGGAGGATAGGGATTGCCAGAACATCACCTGAGCTCCGTAAATGGATCCATGTCATACTTAGAGAAGGAACAAGAAGTAACATTAGAGCAAAGCTCCTCTTTGGCTGGGCATCTGCAGACCTGAAGGCTCTTCCTGGCTCTTTACCCTCCTTGACAGAAAGAAATGGTCTCAGTTGTGAATTGTCACTTCACATTAAAGCAACTTCCTTCCACTTCTCTGAGTGCCAGAGAAAGAAACAACACAAAAAGAACATCAGAGAATTGACTAAACAAGCCTCTGGGTCATTGGTAACAACCTTTCATTAGTGAGGGCCAGCTGGCTGGCAAATAAACCCCTTCCCAGGACTAGTGGAGGAAAGCAGGTCATTTGTTCCAGCTCTTTCCAGTGCACTGAGTCCCCCTGTGCCAGGCTGGAGGCAGGAAGGTGCTGAATAAACGTGCTTTGATGCAGCCTCCCCGTGGATTTCCAATAGATCCTCTGCTTCCAAAACTCCTGGCAGTTTGACATCCGGATGAAATTCTTGCTGGGCAGCGTGGGGACAGCTGTCCCAGAGGGCTGAGCTGGGAGATGTGGAGAAACAAGCACGTGCAGGTTGAAATAAGCTGCAAAACCCTCAGCTGAGGTTGCTCTCATCCTTATTCAGCTGATCAGTCCCATGGAACAGAACGGAAGGCTCGTGCTGTGCCAGAATTTCAGTGCTCCAGAGTATTTCAAAAACCTTGTTATGGCTGGTCTTTGCTGTAGAGTCAACTTATAAATGAGAAGTTTCTCCTAATTTGGCTTGTGACCGTACACACAGAGCCAGATGTGGCCGGGCTGAATTATAAATACATTTCAGTACCTCCTGGTTCCTTTTGCCCAATTTTGAGCCTTCTGTCCCAAAACAGAGGGGAATTCTATCATGCAATCATGGAATGGTTTGGGTTGGGAGGGACCTTCAAGAGCAACCAGTTCCAACTCCCTGCCATGGGCAGGGACACCTTCCACTAGACCAGGTTGCTCCAAGCCCCATCTAACCTGGCCTTGAACTCTTCCTGGACCATGTTGTCTTAGACCTCTCAGAATTCATGGCAGCCCCATCTCAGGAAGTGTTCAAGACCAGGTTGGATGCATTTCACCAACCTGGGATAGTGGAAGGTGTCCCTGTTGGACCCGAATGACCTTTAAGGTCCCTCCCAACCCAAACCATTCCATGTTTCTATGACTCACCGTCAAAGAACTGCTGGCTGAACCCAGGGCATCTCCTTTGTCTAGAAGTGCCTCAAAATAACAGACAAAGCCATCCCCGTTCTGAGCTTCTGCTTTTTCTCCCAGCCTTTTTCATTCTTACCTGAATTTTCCAGTCCCTGGGACATGGACCAGGCTAACTGTGGACTTCAGTCATGGACTTCTGCCTGGATCACAGTCTCAGCAGCACGTTAATGAAATTCCAACACTAAATGACAACCATTAGGCCCGGGCAGAAGGAGCAAGTTGCAAATAAAAGCAAGGTTTTATCGCGCAGAGCCATTTTACTGTGCAGAGCGAGTCATTTAATTAATATTTTAAAAATACCTCAAGATTCCATCAATTAATGCAACGAGGATGTACAAATTACCTATAATTATTATTACCTCCATAATCAGGGAACAGATTTTCTCTCTCTTTCTGAGACATTTGGGTAACGAGCTAATGAGGGGATTCCACTTCAGTAGGTGTGCTGAGCTTTAACACTCAATTTTGCTGGGTGAGTGATAAAGGGTTTTGAATTATTCCTCACTCTCTTGGCCATAAACCTTTTAACAGCTTCAATTTTTTACAAACCATAACCCCTGCATTACAGCCACCACTCCAGTCAGCTTAACTCCTTGTGCTGCTTAATACACTATAAAACTTCTCTCCTAAAGAACATTTCCATGGAAACAGTCCATTAAAAATGAATTTTATAGCTTATGTTTTCTATAAATGGACAGCTCATTTAATGGCCTTTTACTATTACACTTTGCCAGACCGGCTTCAAGTTTAACTGTATTTAATTATTTTATAATTTGAAACAGCACTTTTTTCATTTTTTTTTTTTATTATATTGCCATTACAGAATTTCAGTACGGTTCAGTGAATTAAGAATTAAAAATTAAGAATCACGTCCCACATACAAACTGTCTAAACACATCTATAATAAAGTGGGGTCTCCTCACTGATTTAAGTACTTCGGGATGCCCAAATTCTATTAATTTTATCCCAAATGCAGTTCTTATTTCACCTAAAAGTGCAAAAATATGCTGTTCAGTAGAACAGTAGGACAGAGCACCTGAAAACACTCTTTTTTCATGCCAAGATGACTTGGCAAAGTGAAGTTTTATGTTGCCTTTATCTAAATCTCTTGATACCTTCCTGAAATAAAGAGGAGACATATCTGCAATGAAAACCAGAATCTTCCTCCAATGAAAGTTAAAAAACAAACCAGTGTCAGCACTTTGCCGTTATCTGGAGTCCTCAGGAACACAATTAATTCGTGGTGGATTGTACAGTTTAGCAGTGCTCTCCCAAGGGAAGTCTTGGCCAGGGATGTGCCTCTGGTTCAATTTCCAGAGAGTTCGGGAGCTTAAGGAAGTCCCTGCACTGTCCCAGGGTGTAGTTCATCAGCTAACATCTGCAATTAACATCAGCATCCATCAATTAACAACCTCATCATCCCTTTAAGAGAACTGCTCCTTGAGGCAGCTTTGGGCTGAGCTGTTAGTCATTAAAATCTCCC
Organism: Sclerurus mexicanus; assembly: GCA_013396755.1. Classification (NCBI taxonomy): domain Eukaryota; kingdom Metazoa; phylum Chordata; class Aves; order Passeriformes; family Furnariidae; genus Sclerurus; species Sclerurus mexicanus. The sequence goes on along the minus strand of VWZF01002253.1, from coordinate 304,596 downwards.
TGAATTTTGTTGGTTCTTAGTCATTAAAATCTCCCCGAATTTGTTGGTTCTTTCCAACTAGAAGCCGGTTTTTCCCAGGCTCACCTTGAAGGCTTTGCATTTGTGTTAGTTCCATGATGTCCACGTGGGAATCTTTGCCATGTCCGTTTTCATTTCACGTGTTTCCCCATGCACAGCCCCTCCGGTGCTTCCAGAAGAGCAATTCTGAGTGTCTGGGGACACACAGGGGACCGTGGGCTCAACTCTGCGTTCTTGAACTTTATCTCCAGAAGAATCATTGACTCAAAGAAAGGTTTGGATTGGAAGGGACTTAAAGTTCATCTCATTCCAAGCCTCTGCCATGGGAAGGGACACCTTCCACTAGACCAGGTTGCTCCAAACCCCATCCAATCTGGCCTTGAACACTTCCAGGGATGGGGCAGCCACAGCTCCTCTGGAAAACCTGTGCCAGGGCCTCCCCACCCTCACAGGGAAGAATTTCTTCCCAATACCTCATCTCACCCTGCCCTCTGGCAGTTTGAAGCCATTCCCCCTTGTCCTGTCCCTCCATCCCTTGTCCCTCTCCAGCTCTCCTGGAGCCCCTTTAGGCACTGGAAGGGTTTCTCTGGAGCCTTCTCTTTTCCAGGTGAACACCCCCAGCTCCCCCAGTCTGTCTCCAGAGCAGAGGGGCTCCAGCCCTCAGATCATTTTTATGGCCCCCTCTGGACCTGCTCCAACAGATCCTTGATCCCTTTCCTTCACTCCCTCACCAGTTTGTGACCTCTGTGGGACTTTTTCCAGTCTCTCAAGGGTTTCCCCACCCTGAGCAAAAAGTAAATCCCACAGAGAAGGAAAACTGGTGAATCCCCGAATAATCCGCAGAGCTGCTCAATAGTCCACTCTGTGCTCCTGTCCCCTTTCCTGCGTCCTTTAAGCAGCCTGGTTTGGATTTCCATGGGGAAACCCTGTGGTAAAGCTGAGTCTGGCTTTGCCCCCAGCGGTGCAGCCCCAGTCTTGTGTTGTTTGCAGCAATTCTCTGAGGGACAGTGATGAATGGGCTGCTACAGGTCTGAATTCACAGAGCAAAGTTCTCTGGGATTCAGGAGCAGCCATTGCTTCTTTCTTTTTTTAATTATTATGTTGACTTATTTTTATTTTTTTCTCTTCCTTTTTTTTAATTTATTTTCTTCTTTTTTTTTTTTTTTTACTCAGATGAGTCAGCACAGGCCGTGATCCCCCACTCAGAGCAAAGGATTCCAGGAGGGAAAGAAGATAATCTCTTCCTTTTCCAGTCAGACTTTTTCACAAAATCAAAAGGATATATCCTGCTGTACATGTCTGGATGACCAGCTGCTGGAATTTAAAAGCTTTCAGACACTTAACAGCTGACCAGTATTAAATTTGGCTTCCTCTTAACCATGAGAATAGCAATGGACCTTGACTAACAAGTGCCAATTCACTGGAAAACAATGTGAGTTAGAAGAGATGCTGTGAGCAGCTATATTCTCCATAATACCTTAAAATAATATTCCTTCACACTTATTAAAAGCCTGAACATTCCTCTCTGTCCCTCAATGTGCAGATCAGGGTGTATTTATTGTCACCAACCAATATTAAAGCAGTTGGGGGATCCAGTCACAAGCTCTGTAGGATTCAATGAGTATTAGAACACCTGTCAGTTTGAGTAGCATGACACCTACCAAAATTTTATATACATAAATCTTCACCCCTGAGTCTTTCCCTGCAGGTTCCAGAAGGTCTTCCTGGATAGATTTTCCATCTGTGTTGAAAGAGGATCTTAGTTTCGTGCTCTCCATTTGCTCTTGCCGTGCAAAGGAAAACCAAGCACACCGTGGACACATTGCCACGTTCAGGTGGTTTTCTGCTGTGTTTACATTTTCAAAAGGCAGAAAGGATGTCATAGAACCATGGAAAGAGCAATAAGGTGCCCCCTGAGCCTCCTTTTCTCCAGGCTGAGCCCCCCCCAGCTCCCTCAGCTGCTCCAGACCCTTCCCAGCTCCGTTGCCTTCTCTGGACACTCTCCAGCCCCTCAATGTCTTTCTTACCATGAAGGGCCCAAAACTGATGCCAGGATTTGAGATGTGGCCTCCCCAGTGCTGAGTACAGGGGGAAAATAAGTGCTTTGGCTGTGAAGAAAGACACATGAAAGAAGAAAGAGTTGAGAATCAACTGAACAGAGGGGAGAAACAATCTGAGAAGAAATCCTGATATATGGACATTTCATTAATGCTAAAACAAATCTATCTATCAAATGCTATCACATTCCATCACATGCCCATCCCTGGAAGTGTCCAAGGCCAGGTTGGATGGGGCTTGGAGCAACCTGGGATAGTGGAAGGTGCCCCTGCCCATGGCAAGGGGTTGGAACAAGATGATCTTTAAGTCCCTTCCAACCCAAACCATTCTGTGATTCCGTGATTCCTAAAGGAAACCTTTTGCCCCATGACCAGCAGCACTGGATGTGAAATGAGCAGGTGGATTCCAGCCTCTCCAACTCCCCAGGAAATCCAACAAATGCTTTGATTTCTTTGGCATCCCGAATGCTCTTCCAGTCCGACTCTTTGCTGTTCCCACCGGGAGCACTGGGTGATTCTGAGTGAATATTTGCCTTCTGCTAATTGCACTTTCTTAGTCCTCAGGGCTTCAGCTGCCTCAGGAGCTGCAGCTCATTTTGCTGATGTTCTGCTGCCCTGTAATTATTTCAAAGCTGGCATTGGAATGTCAGTGCAGTTTGGTTACTAATTACAAATTTCTCCCTGGGAAGGGTTTCAAGCATTGGCAGGGGATGCCCAGGGAGGTGGTGGAGTCCCCATCCCTGGAGGTGTCCAGGGAATGACTGGGTGTGGCATTCAGTGCTCTGGGCTGACAAAGTGGGGGTGGGTCAAAGGTTGATCTTGATGATCTTGGAGGTCTTTTCCAGCCTCAGTGATTCTGGGATACTGGAGTTAAATCTAAGAGGACGTGAATTTTGTGAGGAAGCCCATGGGGGATCTTCTACAGGGCTACATCTCCCACTGAGTTCTGGTCTCAGGTTGAGCAGAAATCTCTGCTTTTGGGTGGCTCACTCTGGACTAATTTGGAAATTTGGATGTTTCATGATAATGGGGTGGCTGAAGGCCAGGCTGAGAGAGTTGGGCTGTTCATCCTGGAGAAGAGGAGGCTTCAGGAAACCTGACAGCCCTTTCCAGTGCCCAAAGGGGCTCCAAGAGAGTTGGAGAGGGGCTTGGGACAAGGGATGGAGGGACAGGACAAGGGGGAGCGACTTCCCACTACCAGAGGGCAGAGTTAGATGGGATATTGGGAAGGAATTCTTCCCTGTGAGGGTGGGCAGGTCCTGGCACAGGTTTCCCAGAGGAGCTGTGGCTGCCCCATCCCTGGAAGTGTTCAAAGCCAGGTTGGATGGAACTTGGAACAAGCTGGTCTAGTGGAAGGTGTCCCTGCTCATGGCAGAGGGGTTGGAACTGGATGATCTTTAAGTGCCTTCCAACCCAAACCATTCCATGATTCTATGATAGGTCATTATTGACGATCAAGCTCATTTTTGTGCATAAATCATGTCTCAACAAACATTTCCTCTCTCATCTCTAGAACAGTAAATAAGAACAACAGCTGAACCTTTTAAAACCTGCTCTTTTTTAAGGGATTTCCAGGTTGAAATTTTCCTTCCTCCAGTGGCAAGTGGCTTTGAGGAGTAATTATATTATCTGTAAAAGATTTAAACTTTGTTTCTGCTGGATTTTTTTGCTGCCAGCCACTGTTTCTTGAAATTCTTACAAATATTATACCCTTCACAGAAATACTTGAACACCTTGATTGCCCAGTCAGGGACTTCTGGACCTCAGGATGTCCCTCAAGTCTTCATCTATGGTCCAGATGGGGAGGTTACTGTTGCACAATCATGGTTAAATGGTCATGAAGACAACCTTGTGTTCACCCCAGCTGACCTAAAGGATGTGAATTTGAGCTCAAACCCAAGCCCAAGGCTGTTGGTGCCAGGTAAATGTTCTGGAATTGATCCCAAAGACATGGAGTTCACTGGGAGCTGTTAATTGGAAGAAGATTGACACAGCTCTGGGTGGGCACTCCAAGTCCAGGTTCTTGGATGTCACAGGCGATCCAGCAGCATTTTGCATAATTAATGCTGAACAAGCAGAGGGAAGAAGGAAATATTCTTAATTGGGAGATGAAAAACCTCCATTAGGACTGAAGACTACAGGGTTGTATCATCCCATCTCCTGTGATCCACACATCCAACTATTTTCCTTATCACTCCAGTGGCCAAGTACTTCCCAGAGCAATTAGACTCGCAGGGTAACATTATTTGCAAGATCTGGGTTTGTTCACCCAGAGGAAAAGTGAAACAGCAGAAAAAAAAAATATTTTAATATTTGGAGATATTCAAAATAACTGGAAAAGTCCCTGAGCAACCTGCTATAATTTTAATTTTGAATTTGGCTCTTGCTTCAAAGTTATCCCTGCTCTGAGCAAGGGTTTGACCAGACACCTCTGAAGTCCCTCCTGACCTCAATAATTATACCACTCCTCTACAAAGGGTTGCCAGAGTTTGTATGAACAATGTCTGTGCTCCACAGGTCTTGTGTCCCTCTCCACTTCTGACTCTGTTACCTCCAACCTGGTGGAGCTCCATCTTTGCTGAGAACAAGCAATATTGGTGGTACAATGAAGAATTCAGGGTGCTGTGTAATTATTTTCTCTATTGCCTTTCCTCTTCCCGTCTTTTCTAGCCTTCCTTATGCTTCCCATCATGTTTTATTCCCTCTCATCATGCCTGGGGAGGCTTCAATGCAGCCAAACCCTATTGTTGCAGGTTTCCAAATCATTTTATTTGGGTAAATAAAATGTGGAAGGGTGATTTGAACGCTAATGATGTGAGATACAGCTTTTTTTTATATATAAAATCCATCTCTGCTTAATGATCTAAGTCGCTGCAGACTCCTGGTTAAGGCAGATAAGGGCATGTGGTCCTCTCAGAATATCAGGGGACTGAGTGATATTTCAATTAACAGTTACCTCAAGTCTGTGTGGTGATGAGTAACAGGATCTATGCAACGAGTTAACGAGAGACCAGAAGAGTTTAGGGCTTCTCAGCCTTCTGCATTTTAAACCTTCTCTTCAGGAAAAAGCCTCCCTTGATGGGGATGAGGTAAGATGGATCGTATAAGCTAAAGGCTGGATGCAGTCCTAGTTAAACCTGACTTTGCTCATCCGCTTTGGTGGAAGAGAAACGTCCTACACATCGCCAGGTCCACATTTCTGTTTTTATGAGGATTTTGTGTTTTCTCCTGTCTTGCAGTGCTGAATTCTGGGGTGTAACAGTGGTTTGACTCAATCCTAGGACAGTGTCTCTGGATAAGAAAAGCAGAACATACATAACCATCGCAGGTGTTTAGGAGTCCTTATAAAAGTCAGCAGATTCAGTGAAAAACGAGGTCAAAATGTGTAGACATCATATCAGGAGTGAAACAGAGCAAGTCCATGTGTCTTCTCTAGCCTTCATGGACTACTATGGTCTGGAATTGGTTTGTTTTATATAGTTTAGAGAGATATTAAGAAGATTCGGTGTGAGGGCACTGGAACAGGCTGCTTGGAGAGGTTGTGGACTCCCCATCCCTGTAAGTATCCAAGGCCAGGTTGGATGGGGCTTGGAGAAACCTGGGATAGTGGAAGGTGTTCCTGCCCATGGCAGGGGGTTGGAAAATGATCTTGAAGGTTCCTTCCAACCAAATCATTCTATGGTTCTATGGAATAAAAGTTGAGTGGAAAAATTCCCTTTGGGTCTACTTAGACTTAACATCGTTCAAACCATGCCCACCTTCCTTCCACTTCACAGCTGGCTCAGCCCCAGCCAGGGCAATGCACATCTGTTTGAGCAGCTGGCACAGTCATTCCTAATCCATTGTCTAAAAGTGCTTTTTAGCAGGTCAGTGTGGGTCTGTTTGTTGGGCTGGGAAGGGAAGGTGGCCACAGGATGGAGATGGGCGAAGACCTCTCTTACTCAGAAGAAAAAGACATAAAATCACACATGGATTAAGGTTGGAAAAGACCTCCAAGATCATCAAGTCCAACCTTTGACTGAACACCACCATGTCCAGTAAACCATATGGTGAAGTGCCACATCTACTCCTTTTTTAACATTTCCAGGGATGGTGATTCCATCACATCCCTGGACATCCTGTTCCAATGCTTGACCACTCTTTCAGTGATGAATTTTTTCCTAATATCCAACCTGAACCTCCCTGGCTGCAACTTGAGGCAATTTCCACTTGTCCTACCCAAGTGTGTGTACAGGAACTATTACATTTGCCTCCTATCCAGGCTTACTGTAGATTTTACACTACACTTATTTACCCAGAGAAAATGTACCATGAGCAGCTTCAAAAATACCAGTAGAGTAGGATGAGCAAAAAAGAAAAAAAAAAAAAAGGCAGTAAATTGACACTAATGCATAAAAAAAATAAATGTGTTTAAGCACTTTTGCTCTTCAGAACTGTTGGACCGAAACAACCCAGCTCTATTTAACAGCTGAATTCCTCAGCTGAAAAGAAGGATTTCTGTAGTGATGAGATGCTTTATCTTTCCTCACGGGCAATATTTAATTTAGAAATTTAGCCCCAAACAACAAACAATTAAGGAGCAAAAAAAAAAAGAAAAAAGCTTTTGATCCAGGTTGAATAACTGCTTCGCTCAACCCAAGCTGAAGGTTTATTTCTACAAAAGCAGTTGATTGGTTTGGGTTCATTTAACCCAAGGGAGTGTTTCTCCTGCCTCCATTGCTCCAGTTTATCACCTGAGAGAGAGCAAAGAAAGCAGCAGGAAAACTATTGATGCACCTCTTATATACAAGCCCTTATTTGTAATACAAGCTGGAAACCACTGAGGTTTGATCTCTTACTGCCCCAGGTCTTCTGCAGTCAGCAGAATGTCTTCTGAGAGATGTGTGTTTGTTCTTTGTGTCGTTTTTGATGACTCCAGCAAGGATCAGCACTCTCTGTTACCCTAAATCCAGCTGAGTGCTCAGTCCTTCAGCAAAGTGCTCCTGTTTCCCTCCCCACTTTGCTCGATCACATCAATGGCACAGACATAAAAAATTCATAGCCACAAATGACCTGCTTGGCCGCAGCTTTATTATCTAATTTGGGAGTCATCTCTTTTATTTCACTTTTTAATGGCCCGGTTTTAACAAAGTGGGCAAAGAGGGACAGGGAGAGACAAAGCAGCAAACCCGTAAAACAGGACTTTAATGGAGAAATTATTAAACTGGTTTTGTCTCAACTCATGAGTTTTCTCACTTTTACCCTTTTGATTCTCTCCTTCATTCTCTGGGGGGGCAGCAACTGAGCATCTGTGTGATGCAGTTTATCTGTTGCAGTGCTGATATCTTGAGTGTGAGGTTCATTTCCTGCAGCTTAATTAGCTGTTATTAATAAACCAATCTTAGAATCATAGAATGGTTTGGGTTGGAAGGAAACGTAAAGATCACCTTGTTCCAAACCCCTGCCCACCTTCCACTAGACCAAGTTGCTCCTGAACTCTTTCAATTCTGAGTAAGTTTAATGTGAACTGAGCAGCTTGATGAAAAGTTTTGCAGGAGCCACTGCATAGACTGGAGTTCTTGTGTTAATCCACACTCATCCAAGGGGAAAAAAGCAGAGCTCTCAAACTTTTATTGCCCCAAATTCTTATTAAGTCTGCAACCCAGATCGGTAAATCCAACCATAAATCCCTTCTAAGTCAGGGCAGCCTCCCACTCCCCAAAAAACCCCAAAAACAGAGAAAAAGAAATGCTGAATATTTGTGACATCCTTCATTATGGTTATTTACCTCCTGATTAAAGTCCTCTTGTGGTGACAGTACCCACCTGTACTTCCCAGGCTGTAAAAATGTTAAATCATCTGTCTGGATTAGGGAGTGTGGAATATTCCATGGATATTATGAGGTCCCTCAGAGGAGAAGGATGGTTCTAGTCCATATACTGGTATCCCACCATAAGTTTTCCATGGTAGCAGCCACTCGTCAGTATTAGACAGGAATTTCCCTCAGATCCCACAAGTATTTTCATTCACTTATTGATAATTACCATTAACTTCAGAAAAGAGCAGCTGCTCATTTAGTATAAAAAAATAAATGTAAAAATAAATTTAATTTCAGCTTCTAAAAATTGAGGCTGAAAATCACCCCATGGCTTCAGGAGGAGGGAAATGAAGTCCAGAAAAATGTCTTGAAGTGGAGATTAAAATATTCCTCTTTTCCCACCACAGATGCCAATGCTGTGGTTGCAAAACAGATTCTCCCCCACATTTTCATGGCTGTACCATTAGCAAGATTCAGAGTAAAAGGTTTACAGTTCAGGTTGACCCTCTCCAAAATCTGTTTCACTGCAATAAACCTAAAAACCAGAGTGTGGTTTGGTTCTTGACCAAGTAAACTCTCCTGGACACGTGTAAAGCCCCAACACTCAGGTATTAATCTCCAGCTTCAAGAAAGAGCGTTTGTTTTCTCAGGAAAACAAATCGAGCTGCATAAAACCCATTGTAAACAATTCCTGCCGCATTGGAAATGTCAGCTATTATGCATTCAACACTCCCACAGGCATTTCCCTTGGCTGATGTTTCCCATGGCTGAATAAAATGCTCCAGGGTTTTACTTCAGCAGTTTTCTCCTCCAACCTCTGTGAACAGGTGACTACTTGCACTCCTGTTGTGACTCGCATGGAACAGGGGGAATAAAATGGATTAAAAGCCACCTAACACCCAGATCTCAGGTAGCTGCCAATGGATAGTCATTAATGAATGGAAAAGGCAAAACAAAGCTCCCAGGATGTTCTGCAGGGATTGCTCCCAAACGTGACGTGGTTTTCAGCAGGTTGCTCGAGGCAGATGTGAATTTGTTGGTGTTGAAATGTTTGAATGATGCAAAGAAGAGGTGGTGGTTGAGGTACGAGAGAAGCTTGAGGGGGTCCCGACTATCACTGAGATTTAGTACAGCTAAAGGAAAAATGTGGACCCATGGAGGAAAAGAATCATAAAATTATGGAATCATTAAGGTTGGAAAAGACCTCTAATGTCACTGAGTCCATTAATCCAGCGCTGCCAAGGCCATCACTAAACCATGTCCCCAAATGCCACATCTACATGTTTTTTGAACTCCTCCAGGGATGGTGATTCCAGCACTTCCCTGGGCAGCCAGTTCCAAATATGCAACCTCAACCTCCCTTGGCGCAACTTGAGGCTCTTTCTTTTTGCCCTGTCACTTGTTCCTTGGGAGAAGACCCTGATCCCACCTGGCTCCATCCTCCTGTCAGGGAGTTGCAGAGATCAATAAGGTCCCTCCAAGCCTCTTTTTCTCCAGGCTGAGCCCCCCCAGCACCCTCAGCTGCTCCTGGTGCTCCAGATCCTTCCCTGAAGATGCTCCAGCACCAGGTGAAGGTTTCAAATACGTAAGGAAAGGGTTTTGACAGGGGATTGTTTCTACAATCCAGCAGGGCCACAGTCCAATTCCCCTAGCCATGACAAGGAGCCTTAGGAGATCCCTGGAGCTGCTGAGCACCTAAAAGGGGCTTTTCTTCCTCATGGTCTACTTTCTGCTGGGATTTTGTGTACATTTGTCAAAAGGGTTGAAGAAAACAAACAAATGAGGCATGTGGCAGGGGGGTTGGAGTGAGATGATCTTCAAGGTCCCTTCCAAACCAAACCATTCTGTGATTGTACAGTTTTGAAGTCTGGAGCAAATCCCCTGCAGTGAACAACCTGGTTTCTTATGCCAATATGAGAGATGTGACCTAATTATTAAAGACACATATTTTCTTCAGTACATCTTTCTTTCTCCCTCCTAACAGTGGCTATAAAAGGAGCTAATGCCTCACAGTGCTACATTTTCCCTGGAAATAAAACCAGATTAAATCGTGGTCCTTATAGACCATTTTTTGGGTGAAGCATCAAAGGAAAAGTGTCCATTTTTGCCAGCTTCAAATAAAGAGTTTATATTCTTCTAGACATTTTATCAGCTGCAGCTGGACTCAGCAAGGGGGGAGTAGGGTTGGTGTAACGTGAAATAGAGGGATGAAAATTGGATGGAATTTCCAGTGACAGGAGTGAGTGAAACTCTTTTGTCCTTACTTAGGAACATGGTTTAGTGGGGGACTTGGCAGTGCTGGGTTAATGGGTGCATTCAATTTTCTTAGAGGTCTTTTCCAGCCTAAATGGTCCCATGATTCTGTAAAGAGATGAAGGCAAACAAAAGGTCTTGCTTCACGTCCTGCAGCAGCTCTGCCCAGAGCAAAAGAATGAGAACCTTTTCCAGGTCCAACCTTCACCTCTACAACCACCTGCCACCGCTCACATTTTATTAACTTCTTAAAATTAACTTTTTGTCTTAAAATTCAGGCGGTGGCTCTGCTTATCTTCACTATGGAAAAAAAATATAACACTTTGTATGGCTCTCTTGGCCAAAAATTTGCATAATTTTGTAAACTCTCTCACAATCTGTTGAGCGTTGCAATTCCTCGTGCATAATTCCAGTGGGAATTCGGGAGGCTTCTGGGCCTCAGAGTTTAATTCCATCAGCGCTGACTTGCCACCAGAGCACCTGGGTTTCCTCTCACTTCCACTTGAGCTGCCTAATTCAAGGAGGCAGCGGGAGAAAAACTCCCAAGCAAATGTTATTGGGAAAAATTGTAGGATCCCTAGAGGGGAAAGTGAGGAAGAGATGCTGGGGAGAGGGACTTGTCACCAACAGCTCTTCAGAGCCCTTTGGCTTAGAAGAGGGAGGAAAGTCTGTTCTCTTCCTCAGGGATTCTTGTGGCCAAACGCAGAGATGCTTCCACCAGAAATGAAGGAAAATCTCACTCCTCATCCATTACCCAGATTTGCTGGTTCTCACAGTGACGAGACGTGTTGCAGAGTCACTGGATTAATTAACTATTAATAAATGATTAATGGGATTCATTAATTTTCATCCTCTTCTGGGGAGTGTAGGAGAGGAGGAGATCAGATACCAGAGAGATGAAACCTTCAAGCAACCTGAGAAGGTGATGTTTGCAGTTTGCTTAGAAAGGCTGGGAGAAGGCAGAGCCGAGGTCCCAGGTTGTCACCTCAGTGATGAGTTCAGTTGTTCTCTGCTGTGAGGGACTCTTGGAATGAGCTTTCCTGCTCCCTGGTTTGGCTCATGGTGGTCACATACATCTGTGCAGAGTTAAGCTGTAAACGGCACAGTGAGCAGATTCTGGAGGGGAAAAAAACATAATAAAATATTATTAAAATTAGAATAAAATAAGAATACCAATTGATGATGATGATGATACCAAAACCCAATAACATAGCAAACAATCAGAAAAACAAGCAAACAAAAAAAGAGCAGAATGAAAGAATTGCTGGAAAAGAATTGCTGCAAAAGGAAATTGTCAAGGAGAAAAGCTTGTCTTTGGACAAATATTTTTCCATGCTTCCCTCTTTGAAACAACTCAGTTGCACCGCATGTGACACTGGCTTTTGCTCATGACATGGGATGTGGGGCTTGAGGCAGGAGATGAGATGTTGTCGGACCACGCCTGATAAAGGGCTGTGGAAAGGGAAGAGCCCTCTGGGTACCAGTTGTGTTGGCTGAAGAGGAATTGATGTTGGGCCTGGAAAAAACTTGGAGAGGATGGAATTCCAGGGAACTAATGCCCTCTGGGGTTTGACTGCAGCTTGCCAGCTGGTCCAGACAACTTGGGAATTAGCTTCTCCTTTGACTTCCCAAAGAACTAAAAGTTTTTAAACTAAAAATTGCAAGTCCTTCCAGCACTTTTCTTGAGGGTGTTGCACAAATTCATTGGTGAAAATATCCAGGGAAACATCCAAACAGCTTCTCCTCCTCCAAATTTGCTGTTTGCAATGACTGGTCCTGGGATTTGGTGTATCAACAGCAGAAATGAGCAGTGTTGAGGAGAATGGATTTGCCTAAAAAACATTATTTATCATTAAAATTCCCAGTCTTTAAGCCCTTGAGAAAACCTCATTGGATTTAAACCATGGAATTATGGAATCGTTAAGGTTGGAAAGGACCTTTAGATCATCAAGTCCAACAGTCAACTCAGCACCAGCACCATGTTCACCATTAAACTGTGTCTTCAAGTGCCACATCCACCTGTTGTTTGAACAATTCCAGGGGTTGTGATGCCAGCACTTCCCTGGGCAGGCTGTTCCGTCACTTGACAACCCTTTCAGTGATGAAAGTGTTCCTGATATCCAACCTAAACCTGCCTTGGCACAACTTGAGTCCATTTCCTCTTCATCTGTGCTAGGAAAAAATATCCATGTCTCCCTTCCCAATACAAATCACAGATTCCTGAGGAAGATTATAAAAATGACATGTATTAAGTGACTCTTTCCCAGTCCATCTCTCCCATCTTCTGACAGATTAAGATTTCCATATTCAATATCCTACAAGATACAACATGGATTATATGATGGCACCAAGAGCTGAATAAGGAGCAGCAGATTTCTTTAAAGTTCCTAAAACATGGCAATGAAATATTCTTCCAGAAAATTTAAGGTTTGTTTTTATTTATTTTTTTTTTATGTCAGGGATGTGAGCTTGTGTTTTACTTGATCCAAAGACAGATTGTTGCAAATCCAAGGGATTGGCCCATGGGTTGAAGCAGAAGGATGGTCACAGATATAATCCTGACCACTCCTGGCCTGAGATGCTGACAGGATAAATAACAGCATGTTACTCATGCTATGAAGGCTTTGGTGAATCCTGAAATCCTCTGGTTTGAGTCCAGATATCCTGCTGGCAGCACAGCAGAAAAAAAAGGGTGTGATTTCATCTGGAAGCTTCTTGCAGAAGACTTAAGTGAGATTATGTGGGGGTTTTCTTGGTCCCCCACTTTATAAAGGAGGGGAATGTTACCAGACAAGGATTTTGTTAAAAGTCTGGCTTCCTTTCCCGGAGATTTCTGGTGGTAACACAAATCAAGGCCACACACTGTGCCCTCCTTTTGCATCCCTCCAGAAATGATAGAATAATAGAAATGTGGAATGGTTTGGCTTGGAAGGGACCTTCAAGACCATCTTGTTCTACTCTCCCAGGTTGCTCCAAGCCCCATCCAACCGGGCCTTGAACACTTCCAGGGATGGGGCAGCCACAGTTTCTCTGGGCAACCTGTGCCAGGGCCTCCCCACCCTCCCAGGGAACAATTTCTTCCCAATATCCAATCTAAACTTACATCCTTTGAGCTTAAAGCCATTCCCTCCTTATCCCATCACTCTATGCCCTTGTCCCAAGTCCTTCCCCAGCTCTCTTGGAGCCCCTTTATGCACTGGAAGGGGCTCTGAGATCCCCTTGAAACCTTCTCTTCTCCAGGATGAACACCCCCACTCTCTCAGCCTGTCTCCAGGGCAGAGGTGCTTCCTTTACTAAACCCATTAATCAATTGATGACAACACAAATTAATTTTTATGCATTTTTCGTCTTCCCCATCAAAGCACAAAGCAGATGTTTTAGTGGGAAGTGAGTCCACTGAGATTGTTATCACGTGATGTGAAGGGAACGTGGGGAGGGGGTGGCAGCATTTTACTGGGTGGTTCTTCAGATGAAAAATTGTCACTGAGGATCACGCAACAATTCTCTTTCCTTTAAACCCAAACCTCAGAAAATTTAAATCATATATTAAAAAAAAATAAAAAATAAAGTAAAATAGAACACATTAATGATGTTGTTTCTGGCTTGTCATTCTTTATCGGGCAATTAAGTGCAATGTGACATTTCCTTGACAAAGTAACTCTCTACAGCTGTGTCTTTCTCCAGACAAAACATAAAGCAAATTGGATGTGTGCATCCATAAATCTCCATGGCTGCAGCTGGAGCAGGAATGGAAAGAGGGGGAGGAGGGAGTGATGATGCATGGAGTCCTTCAGTGGAAATACAGTATCATCTCCAGTTTCATTTTCCTTTTGCTTTGTTTTCTTTTATTACCCTTGATTTAAATAGTCTAAGCATTACGTTGCCCCCAAATAACTCTGGTTTAGCATTCTAGCACCTCTGGCATCTTGCAGCTCCCTGGGTTTGGTTGCAGCCAATGTTCCTTGATGTGAAACTGGTGGGCAAACAGAGACCCTCAGGAATGAAGCAGTTTAGTCAAAATTAAAATTGTGGCACCAAAAATCACATGAAGACACCTCAAGTGCATCCTTGAGTCCCAAGGCAGCTAAATCTTAATCCCTCTCTAGACAGAACCCAGGCCTGTGCATCCAAGCCCAGTGATTAATTCCCAATCCATCCTTTCCCACCTGCTCCAGAGGAACCTGTGTTGGCTGGTTTCCATTCACTAGACACACTCTGACCCTGTCAAGCCCAGCCTTTCTGTGCTAAATTGGATTTTGCCTGGTACAGGTGCAGTCACTCTCCAGCCTGGATTGTCTGCAAACCTTCAAGATGGAAGTGAGGAGATTCCAGGCCTCCCCTGGGGGTGTTTTCCTGAAGCAAAACCGATGAGCCATTCCCCTGTGTAGCTGGCAAACCCTCTCCCTGCTGCGTTTACATAAATCACAATAAGCCTAATTCAGGCAATGAGCCATGTGCAAACAGAAACCACTGCCAGATGCTCCTGCAGACACTGAAGGAACCATCAGCTCGTTCTGTCTCCACCTCCCACAATCCCAAATTTTGTGCTGACAGACTTGGGCTAACGGAGCCCAGGAGTTGTGGGTAACAAGGTTTGGAGATCTGCAGCCAAGAAGGGCATTCACAATTGCATGTCAGAGACCTCTTAGAGCTGTAAGGTTTCCTGAGGGAATATAAGTCTTTCTTACTTATACTTCAGGTATCTGGGGTTTATCCTATAAAAGGCCCTGAACAGACTATTTTGCCAACAGTTCACCAGTAAAATGACTTAAAACTACCTTAAAATCAGTATTATTAGAGGGTCAAACTGATGAGCTTGAAAGAAGCAAGCCCAGATGCACCATCAGCAGCCTGAAGGGCGTCCACACCTCTCCCTTGGGGACTGAAGAATTGGGGGAAAATTTAATCTTCACTGGGATTCTTTTATTAAAGAAAACCAGCAAAAACATATCTTGGAGATGAGTTGTTTTGTCAGGTCCTCTACAACTGTCAGAGGTCCCAAGAGGTGCTTGAGCTTTTCTCGCCAGGATCCAGTGATAGGATATGTGGGAATGAGTCAAAGCTGCACCAGGGAGGTTTAGACTGGACATTAGGAAGCATTTCCTTATGGAGAGGGTGGTCAAACACTGGAACAGCTTCCTAGAGCTGTGGTTGATGTGCCAAGACTGTCAGTGTTTAAGAACTCCCAACTGAAATAGTCCTCTCCTCTCCCCCTCCTCTTCCCACTTGGAAAATCAATTTTGTATGTGTTTTTACAAAGTAGACAGGGATCTAGAACTCCTTAATACTGTGCTGACATGTAAACAATGGGAAGGG
>VWZF01002253.1:146983-289111 GCA_013396755.1 Sclerurus mexicanus | reverse complement strand
TGGGAAGGTTTGGGAAGGTTTGGGAAGGTTTGGGAAGGGAAGGGAAGGGAAGGGAAGGGAAGGGAAGGGAAGGGAAGGGAAGGGAAGGGAAGGGAAGGGTAAAAAGGAGCTCAGTCCAAAGGTGTAATAAACATTTTTCAGAAAGTATCCTGATAATTTCTGATTTTCCAGAGAAAAACAAAGATTCAGACAAAATAATCTCAGCTCCTCAGGGTTTATATCAATTTTCAGACATTGCTGAGCCTATTTCATCTCTTAGTCACATCTTTGCATGGCCAATTTAATTCCACTGCTTTCAGCAATGCACCTTCCCTCGGTTTAAAGCAGTGTCAGGGAAGGAGAAACATGCTCTGAATTAATCTGGGGAATGAATTGATGGCAAGTTGAGAGAGTGAGGAGGGTGGTCCCAGAGGGTAAAGGACTCAATTTCTCAAAATGTAGCTCTAAATAATTAATATCGTGTTTCGGGGCCCTGGTAATACACCATTGCTGTAGGACTTGTGCTTTCTATTGCTATTAAATGTGTTACAAGTGCTCTGCATGAGTAACTCCAGCTCACCAAGGACCTGATCTAAGCTCTGCTCATCTCTCTGCTATGATTGCATTCTCATTACATGTCAGAGAAAGGCACCCTCTTGCTTTCTGTCAGCTTGGGAAGAAAAACTAGAAAATTACACTGGTTTGCTGTTTATTTTTGAAAAACCCATCAGTTCCAGTGCAGAAAAATAGTACAAAATACTGGTATTGCTTTGCTGTTATAATCCAGATTAATAAAAGGCAGCAAACTTCATGGGGGTTTGGGCAGTGGGACAGGGAAATCAGGGCTGTGCTCCATCAAAAGAAAATAAATTTAAGGAATGACAAAGGGCAGAGGGAGTTCCAGAGCTCAAGTCTGCTGAAAACAGCAATTAATAGCACCAGGATTTCTCAGCGTGGAGGTTGTCTTATCCCTGCTTGATTTTTTTCAAATATCCTGAGCTGATCCAGAAGGATCAACAAGTCCAACTCCTGGCCCTGCACAGGACACCCCAAAAATCCCACCAGGAATCCTTTGTGTTGACAATTTAGCAAATTTTTGAGTATCCTTGACACTGTGTAGGTGTTTGCACCCCCATAAGGGATGTGAGCCCAGCTGACCTGCAAAAAAACAGAGAGAAATATTTTTGGATGCTTGTTTGGAATCTTTGCATGTTGTCCATAAAATTACTATTTAGTCCCACAAATGGTTCCCAGTTTATGCACATGCTGAAGACTTCCTACAAGAGCTGGTGGCTCTATAGGCATTGTCTGCACCTCTGGGTGCCTCGGCACTAGTTCCAACCATCTCAAATTGGGAAGGTGACACCTACTTTTCATTCTTTCCTTTCTGGAACTTCTGGCTTTTTTTGGTGTTTGAACCAAGTTTAGTTAGAAGGGATCTTTTCTCTCAGCTCAGACTCCTGCGGGTATCGCATTCCTGCCTGTTTTAGAGCAAAGCTCTTTTCCTGGGGTCACCAGGAGTCAGGTTTAACAAAGCCTTTGCTGAGCTCTAACGATCCAAGCAGTAGTTCCCCTCCCTCTGCTCCCGCTGTGACTCATCACAGCTGGGATTTTATGCCTTTTGTTGTAACCCTTGTAATTCTCACAGTGACCTGTGATCCCTGGGGTGGGGAAATGTGGGGGTTTGGACCTTCTTCATCTGAATGTCTTTGAAGAGAAGCATTTTGCACATGGCCCATCCAGGTGTCCTCTTTGAGACAAGGTACACGACAAGCTGGCCTGAGCCATCCCTTGGCTTTGTGACACATCACTCCCACGACCAGAACAGCCCTGAAGCCACCAGACCTTCCTTCACCCTTTCACAACTCTTCCCAAACCAGGCAAGTCCAATTTGTGCTTGCCAACGTTACAAAGTGTGGGGGTTTATGACAATAAATTACTTTTTAGTTGTGTGGGATGAAGATGAGAATGAACTCACTGATGCAAATCCAGAGCAACTACGAGGGACAGAAGCACTTGCTGCTCAGTTCAAGTAGTTCAAGAAGTGATTCTTGGGTTTGTCCTGTGCAGGGCCAGGAATTGGACTCCATGTTCCTTGTGGGTCCCTTCCAACTCCAGATATTTGATGATTCTGTGATTCTATTCACAGTTGTTAATGATGTCCTATGAGGATTCCCAACATCCAGGTACTATTCCAGAGGGGAGTGATCTCCCATGGCCCTGTCAGATGTCTCAGATACCCTCATGTGTCCCACATCCGTGTGGATCTCCTTCAGTGGGTCCACCTGAAGGAAGAACCCTGTTATCCAGTATCCAGCTGCTCCAAATAATCCTTCAGTAGTGACTAAGAGAGCTGTGAAATAAAACCAGATGCTCATCTCTGTGTTTTCCCTTCCCTCACAAACTACGGAGACCCTGATGCCTTGACACAATCCATCCTTTTCCTCCTTCCCTGAAATCCATAGGGAGTTTATGAAGAGGACAGGGTTTCTCCACAGAAACTCCAGGCTCTTTAATTTCTGTTGAACACATTTTAATCTTTAGTTTTTCCATCGATGGCAACCAATCGCTTTGAGGATTCAATTTTCTCGTTCTTATTAAAAGAGGAAGTAAAGCTGGAATTCTACCTATTTCTCACTTGAAGATGAGAAGTGGAGAGGATGGTTCTCAGATAGTTCACAAAAGGCATCTTTGAGGTTTCACTTCTTATCCACAGACCTGCCAAGCCACAACATCAAGTCCCTATTGCTCCATGTCTCAGTTGCCCTCCTTGTGATCACACCCATGTATTACCAGGGCATGGAGTGACAGGACAAGGGGGAATGGCTTCAAAGTGACAGAGAGCAGGTTTAGACTGGATATTTGGAAGAAGTTCTTCCCTGGGAGGCTGGTGAGATGCTGGATTGGATTTTGCAGAGAAGCTGTGGCTGCCCCATCCCTGGAAGTGTCCAAGACCAGGTTGGATGGGGCTTGGAGCAACCTGGGCTAGTGGAAGGTGTCCCTGCCCATGGCAGGGGCTTGGAACAAGATGATCTTTTCAGTCTTTTCCAACCCAACCCATTCAATGATTCCATGAATCGCATCATCTCCAAACTCTCTTCCCAGAGTTGTCTTCCCCAGGGATAAAGGATGTAAGAGTGTGGGCTGAAGCAGCACCTGGTGTCCGATGATGATGTGATGCACGTGATCCACAGGATGGACATTTCCACTCAGCCCCACCCAAAGGAAGATTTAGGATGGCATAGTGGGATTTACCATAATACTTGAGAGTTTCTCTCACAAACAGGAAATTTGGTCTTATTTCCCCCTAAGCTTGGAAGTATCTGAGCTCCAAAGGTGCCTCAGTTTTTGTCTTGAAATTGGAGTTCATACCTCTACTAGGGGAACCCAGGTCCCATTTCCCAGAGGGTATTTTCATCCCTCCAAGACAATGGCAGAGAAGGGCTGAGACTCCTCCAGGCACTCATTTTGCTGGTCACTGACTGAGAAACTGTGGATGTCCCACCCCTGAAAATGTTAGAGGCAAGGTTGGATGGGTTCTCTGAGCAACCTGGAATAGTGGAAGGTGTCCCTACCCATGGTAGGGGATTAGAACTGGATGTTATTTAAGGTCCCTTCCAACCCAAACCATTCCATGTTTTTATGATGTAGAAGTGTAAATCTCTGTCGTCTTCTCAGGGATGATCAGCAGTGCCTGAATCAAGGATTTCACTCTAAAAAGTTTCCTAGAATCCTGCTCAACTGAGTGAAGGAGATCTTTGCTCCCTGTTACCTCCAGCCAGTTTGTCCACACCCCTATAAACATACCCAGCACAATTCCAAAGAGTAAAGCACTTGAGATTTCCTATATATCAATTTTCCTTGCTCTTCAGTCATATTTGTTTCAGATACATCTTTGTCCAGTTTGACATTCGAATCAATACAGATACTAAAGGGATGAATAATCTGGTTTGTCTGAAATGGCAACTTCAGCACAGCCCAGCTGAGAGACACTTGAGAAAGGAGAGGCGCCCAGAGGAAATATTTGCAGCGTGAGGGCAGAACTGGCATCACTTCTCAGCTGACAAGTCCTTTTCACATGTTAATGATATCAGTGAGTGCCTTTTGCACAGTGCCTTCCATGCTGCCTTTCCGTCCTTTATTTGAAAGGATAAAAAGAGGGAAAAATGACTTTCCTCTGACCCTGCAGTGGTAAATTTGTATACACAAAGCTCCAGAAAGAGAAAACAAATGAGCAAACAAACCACTCTTGAACTTACATGGGAATTTGTTTTCCATGGATGCACGGATTGAAAATAGGGATAGATTTCAATATCAAGTTTTTTGGAGTTTCTGTGGAAAAAATTGCAAGTTGGGTTGGTTGGGGGTTTTTTGGGGGGTTTGTTTGGTTTTGATTAGTATTGGTTGGTTGGTTGGTTTGGGTTTTTTTATGACTTAATTATAAATAACAAGAGAAAAAATTAAAATCAACAAAAATAAATATTGGATTTCTAAAAAAAAGGTATATTGAATTTGAGGCCACTTTCTTCTCAGTGATACATTTCCAATAACACAGAGGGAAATCCCAAACTCAGCAATTTGCAAAACGATGCAAACACTGAACATATTTTGTAGGCAATGAGCACATGTTGAGAAATCCACTTAGTTGTTCACACAAAGTGTTTTGATGCTCTGAGACATCCACATGGGGCTGGGAACTTGGAGTTACTCACCTCCTTCCAGAGCAGCAGCTGGAGACTTGTTTGGGAATACCAGGACATCTGAAAGGACGCACTTAGGTCTTGTATGTCAGTGGAAAGAAAGGGAGATAATTAACACAATGAGGGATAATGGACGTGGTGGAATTTAAAGCTCCAAACAACCAAATCACACCTTCTGTAGGATAAGATGTTTTGACCAACACCAACCCTCTCCCACAGTGGGACAGAGCCCCAGTTCCCATGGAAAGGTGCCCAGCACTAGTCGGAGATGGACACATCTCTTGGAGTGAATTCTGGGCTTGATCCTTTCCCATACTTTGGGATTACACTTGGGGTGTCCACGGGACACATGGGGCTGATTGGTACAACACAGACCTCACAGGAGCCTGTGCCCTTCTTGACCCACCAGAAGCTATGTGGGACTCCCTAGAGCATCTCCAAAGGCTCCAAGTGGATTTGTGAGGGCATAAAGCCCGTATATTTAACCATATCAACCCCTCCCTATCTTGGCAGCTTTGACTGGAAGTTTTTCCTCAGAAAGCTAAAACTAGGAGAGCTAAACCCTAATTATCCTGCCCTTGTCCCTCCCGTAATTTTGACATCTACATCCTTATGTAATAATAACCTTTTCAGGGAGCTTTTGGCTGTGAGAAACCTTCTACAGACCGACTGCTGCACTTTCCTTATCCTAACAGTTCCCATCAGCTGCTGCAGTTTTTTGAACCTGAAAATATGCCACATTTCAGTGTGATTACTTGTGAAAAACAGAAATCTAAGTACAGGAGGTTTTAGTTTCTCAGGGCTGGTGGCATTAAATAATAATCAGGCAAGTTTGTCCAGCCCCACTCTGTGTGAAGTGAGAACATTTCGCTGTTATCAGACAGGTTGTTAAATGACCTTTAAGTTCTTTTTTTTTTCCCTTTCCCCAGCAAAGCACTTTTAACTTTGCATAGTCTCCTGAATAAAAATCTCTCTAATAATTATGTTTTCCAGCTACTGTGCACTTGTCCCTAGATGACTCCTAAGTAAAGCCCACAAACTGCAGGAATCTCGGTTGGTTACAGGCACTTAGACCACAGCCTTGGAGAAGATTCCTCACCAGAGGTGAGAAAGGACGTGAGGGCTTTTGCTCTCCAGCAGAACAGCTCACACAAGCTGCCTTTTCCCACAATGTTATTGTCCTTTCCTCTTTGGCTCCATCATCTCTGGCTGTTGCCACAACCTTAACCTTTTCCCTCATTTTCCATGACAATGACCTCCAAATCCATACGAGATTCCTCCAGTTGTTGTGGCACAAAGTTGCAGTAACTCAGTGAACTTTCACTGTCCCCTTTCCAAGGATAAAGCTGCCTCTACAAGACATATAAAAAAGTTATATTTTAAGAGCTAAGGGTCTTAAAGTTGTGGTGAGAAACAAGTTCTCAGCATTCCCCAGCTCCATCCCTCATTATACCTGGAGTTATCAGCTTTCAACAACTTCATGACATCCGTGGAATAAACTTACCTGAAAATTTAAAGTCTATCCCCAGCCATTACTGTTTCTTTTGCTCTTGTTGCCATTTCTTGTGATCCCAAGTGGATTTTGAAAGGAGGGAAGCGACTCTACATGGATGTATGAGGTCAGGGAATATCTCAATATACAGAGATATGGATCTCATGTTTCTTCAAGAGACATAACGCTTCATCCACCAACTATGGAAAAAGCTCCATTGGTGAATCGCAGGATGACTATGTTGAGTTGTGCAAGTGAGGGTTTGTCTCCATAAACACAGCACAGATCCTAAGGAAGGTCAGAGGAATGAAAATAGATGAAGGAATGCCAGCAAACTGATCAGCTTGGAGGAAACACCCTGAACTGGTTATCCCTAAGGAGAACCACTAGATCATCATCCCAAATAGGAAATACAGAGACTTGCAGACTAAGAGGACATAAAGGCTGTAGCACTTATGGGATGCAGGCAGAAGAGAATTCAGACTTTATAAATTTATTCTGAGATATTTTTAATGGTATTTTGAGAAAACATGAGGCCTTCTTAGCGTCTTTTAGGAAAAGGGGATCGGCCTCTTGTCTCCAGCAAAAAGTGGTAGGACAAGGGGAAATGGCCTCAAGTTGTGCCAGGAGAGGCTCATGTTGGATATCAGGAAAGATTTCATCATTGAAAGAGTGGTTTAGCACTGGAACAGGTCCAGGGAAGTGGTGGAATCACCATCCCTGGGAGTGCTCAAAAATGAGTGGAAATGGCACTTTGTGATATGGTTTAGTGGGAATGGTGGTGTTGGGTCAAAGGCTGGACTTGGTATCTTGGAGGTCTTTTCCAACCTTAATGACTCTGTGATTCTAAGGGCCAGAATCAGGAAAAGTGAGGGATCAACATGTGCTGGGTAGAAGAAAGCAAGGGAAATGAGAGGAGAGAGGGGACAAGAGGGGCTGCTCTGCTGTCCAGAGGCTACTGGGCAGTGTGGGTTGATCTGGTCAACTCCCCCCCCCCAATCTCTGCTGTCATGAAGAGTGACAGGACCAAGGGAATGTCATAAAACTCTGTCATGGGAGGTTTAGGTTGGATATCAGGAAAAGGTTCTTCCCCCAGAGGATGGGTGGGCACTGGAAGAGGGTCCCCAGGGCAATGTTTACAGAGCCAAGCCTGACAGAGCTCAAGGAGCATTTGGACAATGCTCTCAGGCACATGGTGGGATTCTTGGAATTGTTCTGTCCAGGGCCAGGAGCTGGACTTCATGATCCTTGTGGGTCCCTTCCAATTCAGGATATTCTATGATTCCTTGATTCATCAGGGCTCAAATGTCCAGGTGGCAGCAACTGAGGAGACCTGGGGACTTGAAGACCAGCTGAAGAATAGTCCATCCAAGACTAGTTACAGGAGAAATCCATGTTCTGTGCATGAGTGTTCCTGCAGCAGCTTCAGTCCTGGTTGGCTGGAAAGAAGGAACAGGATCAATTCGTTGGTGCTGTTCGTGTTTCTGGGAGTGCTGTGTATTTAAACGGATGTTTTTTAAGTGTTGTTTTGTGTTTTCTGTCTGTATTGATCTGTGTGGATGGCCATGTGCATTCATACATGCATATATATATATTAAAAAATATAAATATGAATATCAATATAAAATAAAACAGGTGACTGGGAAATGTGCTCAGTTTTACCACTGGCTGTACCTGGGGACAGCAGCTACAGCAGTTTCTCATATATTGGGTTATTGGATTTAACAACCTCTAACAGACCAGAACAGACATCAGGGACCATAAAAGTTCTTGTAGAGGAAAAAGCAAAATAAAACAAAACAACAAAACCAAACAACAAGAAAACCAGTTATGGTACAATCAGGAAATGCTTGTGCAATAGTCAAGCAACATCTCATGACCTGGGCTTGTTTCTTGTAGTTGATCTGGTTCTCTTGGCTCCAGCTGGGAGGTTGTTCCGTGACCTTCATGTTCTTACTATTTCTTAAATATATGCCTGGTTTTTTTATTTTTATTCTTTGGGGTTTTTTTCTTCTGCCATTTTCTCTATGACAACACTGTCTGTCTGGCACATGGTGGGATTCTCGGGATTGCCCTGTGCAGGGCCAAGAGTTGACTTGATGGTCCTTGTGGATCCCTCCCAACTCAGGATATTCTCTGATTCTGTATTAGATCAATGACTTTCAACCCATTCTCTGCCTTCTTTATGTAGAGATTCTGCAGGCGCTGCCTAAAACCAGCCAGTTGATTTAAAATTGTGCTGCTGAAGCTTTTAAAGTTGTTTTAAAACTGTGATAAAGAAATGTCCTCTTAGCCTACATTTTTCTAACCTGCCCAAGGTCTCCTCTCATAAAAGATGTTCCCCTGCTGGCTTTGCTCTGCTCACTGAAGTGCTGAGCTTGTCTTCCTGAGCTCACACAATTAAGCCAGGTGGGATCTTTTCGGTCCAAACACAGGAATAACTCCTGATGTTTCCTGAAAATACCTCACCAAACCCTCTCCAGGACCGTGCTCAGATCTCATTTCCTCTGTGGTTCCAGTGAACAAGCCCTGGTATTGGAGGACGAGTTATTTTTGGTGTTTGCCCAAACGCACCAGTTGCCTCTCAGCTTTGTCGCCTCCCATCTCACGTTGATGTCTATATTTTGCAAGGTGGCAAAACTTTTCTGGTGTGATATTTTCATTCCTCTCTGAACTGACATTTCAAGCTGTAGCACAGAAGTCTGGCTTTGTTACCAGCAGGTTGCTTAATCCCTCTGTTCCTTATTTAACAAATGAAGAGCCTAATGAGGCTGTGGCTGCTCTCTCAATAAATTGTCAGGTCTTCAAAGCCAAAATCATCCTTCCCCAGGTGAATATTCACGCTGAAATGCCGCAGCCTTGAGTTGATGCCTCTGGATGGTGTTTTCATCCCAATTTAGCTACACCAGAGAGGACATGAGAAAACATTCCTGTGTCAGGAAGAGTTTCTCAAGGGATTTTCAGTGAAAACAGGAGCTCTCTGGATTTATCTCCCATGAGATAAATGTGTCCATGGACACATCTCTGAAGTCTGAAGAAAAGTCATGTTTAAAAAGAGGGAGAAAACCACCAATCCAACCAGCATCTGCCAGGGTAGATTTAAATGGGATATTGGGATGAAATCCTTCCCTGGGAGGTTGGGAAGGCCCTGGAACAGCTTTCTCAGAGAAGCAATGGAGGTCCCATCCCTGGAAGGATGGATCTTCCCCCTGGAAATGTTCAAGGCCGGGTTGAACAGGGCTTGGAGCGACTTGGTCTAGTGGAAGATGTCCTTGCTCACTGCAAGGGGTTGGATTAGATGACCTTTAAAGGTCATTTCCAACCCACCTCATTCTACGATTTTATTATTTTTGGGTCAAATACGAAGTGAGAATCAAGGGCAGCACAAAGACATTCTCTGTTGCATCCTGGCAATCCCTTCCCTCTGCCCTTTCCCCTCTTGCTTTTCTTATGCTGTTCCACACATTCCAGGCCTCTTGCAAGGAAAGACTTCCCTTTTTTCCTGCAGAACTGGCCCAGTTCCCTCCTTGGTGCTGCTCTCCCCACCCTTCCCTCCTCCCTGCACTGTTCCCAGTGACATTTTACAGCACAGCAACTGCTTGAAGTTGTTTTATTGAGGCAGGGCTGATTTGCAAAGCACTGACCCCCTCTCCTGGCTACTAAGCTGAGAAGAAAAAGCCTGGATATCAATAATCATGAGTTTGTTTCAAAAAGAAAAAAAAAAAGCAGCCAGGCATGTGGTGATCATGGCAAAGCAGCTCTCAAGAAGAACATCCTGAGCTTTCATGAGGGGTGCTGGCACAAAAGAAATTGCTTAATCCAGCAAGAAAATCACTCAGTCATAAGGACAGTTTATACTTTGTGTATTTCAGTTTTACTTATTTATTTTTTTATTGCTGCCTTAAAGAAAAAAGAAAAGAGCAAGGAAGAGAGAAAACAGTAATAATGGCTTTACATGAAAGGGTGACAGATCAGAACAGGCTGATCCATCAGCTGGGTTGACAAAACACAAAATGACAGCAATGTGGAGACAAAGAAATCTGTGTTGAACATTTTGATCTAATAGGAAGATGTCACCCTGCTAATGAGACATCTGAAGGGAAACTCACACTCAGAATTAAAAGCTACAACCCAGTGCAAAACAGACGAAAATCTGCTTTCAGGTGTGGGCCTGGGAAGCTTCTTTATTTGTAGTGAATCCCAGAGGCAGAGAATCGCAGAATCATGGAATGGTTTGGGTTGGAAGGGACCTTAAAAATCACCCAGTTCCAACCCCCTGCTGTGAGCAGGGACAACTTCCACTAGACCAGCTTGCTCCGAGCCTCATCCAGTCTGGTCTTAATATATATATTGTATATGTGATGGGGGAAAAAATGTTGGTTTGAATGTGCTGTTGCCGCCTGAGCACTGACTTGATGATCAAGTCTGACCATCAACGTAGCACCACATTCACCACTAAACCATGTCCTCAAGTGCCACAGCCACATATTTTTTGAACCCTTCCAGGGTTGGTCACTCCATACCAGAAGTTGACCTATTACTCTCAGGTAAGGCAAAACCAGCCATAACATTTGTTCATATCAAAAATGATGCCATACAAGCAATTATGGGATGGGTTGGTCTTGTCCCCCATACCAAAATAACTTCTGACTCCACAGACTAGGGGAGCAGATGTGCTGCTCTGAAAGTCCAGTATAATTTCACATAAATTTCAAGGGAATGGGCGTGAGTGGTCAGTTCCTTCCACTGCCAGGGCAGTAGAAGAGTCTAACGTGGGAAAGTCCTCTTACCCACACTGATGGCCACCATTCCACCTTCCCCATGGTGGCCAGCAGGTCTTTGCTAGGGGTTGACATTGGCAGAGTAAATTGTCATGGCTGTTTCACTGTCCCAAGGATTTCATCGCCCCTCTTACACACATCCTTAGAATCACTGAATCATTAAGGTTGGAAAAGACCTCCAAGATCATCAAGTCCAACCTTCGACCAAACACCATCATGTCCACTAAACTATATTGTGAAATGCCAGATCCATTCACTTCTTGAACACTTCCAGGGATGGTGATTCCATCACTTCCCTGGGCAGTTCCAATGTTTAGCCACTCTTTCAATGAAGATATTTTTCCCAATATCCAATCTCAACTTCCCCTGATGCAACTTGAAGCCATTTTTCTTGTCCTATCACCAGTTGCCTGAGAGAGGAGACCAACCACCACCTCACCACAGCCTCCTTTCAGGGAGTTGTGGAAGGCAATGAGATTTCCCCTGAGCCTCCTTTTCTTCAAACTGAAGAACCTGAGTATCCTCAGCTGCTCCTTGTTGGATTTATGTTCCAGACCCTTCACCATCTTTGTTGCCCTTGTCTGGATACAACTTATGAGTCGAATATTTAGTAATGTCTTAAAAAAGAGGCATCAGCTCTCCTGCAGCTGCTCCACTTTGGAATCTGAAAGCTTCAAGGGTTTCCTATCAATGGCAGTGCCAATAACCTTATAAATACATCTCCCAGGAAGTGACTTAACACTGTCAGACACAATCACATCTCACCCTGACCGCCCTGTTTTATTTCCTGTCTTTGGGAACTTCCAACAAAACCCTGGGATTTGCCCTGGGTGATGAACGGCCTGTAGACATTTAAATGTACATTTGTGTTTGGGGTCATAAAACCCAGTGAACGTGCTGGTAAGTAGCCTGTTCACAGGCTAATGTTTTCCTAAATAGTCCAGCCAGGCTGAAGGATTGGAGCTGTTCATCAGCAGGAGCTTCTGCTTTGCTTACTATTAAAATGCCTCTATATTCGCATGCAGGGTTGAAAATGCATTTCCATATTAATCCCCATTCAGTTTTCCTCAAGGTTAAGGGACAAAACGGAGCAACAAAAAAAACCAATCCAATCAATCCTGCTGCTGTTGTTTGTTTTATTCAAATTCATGGCCGACCTTATCATTTTTGTTAAGCAACAAAGCAGTGTTAAAACTGACAGTTCTATCAAAGGCAGATAAAATTCAGAGCACAGGAGTTTTAATCTTTATTTACTCTTTTTTTTTTCTACAAAACTGATTGCAAAATGACACGGATCTTATTTTCCTTCTTTCTTTGCGTCTTACACCTGTTTTGTCTTCACAACAACAATGCCTTGCTGATTTTGGGAGCAGAGGACACAGTGTACTCAAATACTCTGCCCACCTGTCTCGTGCAGGGCAGAGATATCCAACAGCAACTCCCTGAAAGAAAGAACCACAATGAAGAATTAAAGTCTCGTTCCTGACGTGTTCAAGGCCAGCTTGGATGGAGCTCTGAGCAACCTGATCTAGTGGAAGGTGTCCCTGCCCATGGCAGGGGGATGGAACTCAATCATCTGTAAGGCACCTTCCAACCCCAATCGTCCCATTATTCTATGTTATGTTTTTTTCCTCACTCCTTTGGATATTTCATGGCTGGATTTCCCTGGGGAAATGGGAACTGAAAGCTGATATCCTGTTTTTACCAGGCTTTTGGAGGTTAAAAATCATGACAGTCTATGTCTGGGTAGATGGTCTCCTTCTCTCAGCTCGCTCCAATATGGTCCAGGTCTTTACAGACTCTTTGTTATCTCTGGGGAAAGATGAATGGTGACAAAACTGGGATCACTGGGATAGATTTGTAACAGACAGAATCAAGGAAAGACAGGAATGGCTGCAGGTTTTAAGGCCTATATTCATAGAATCACAGAATGGTTTGGGTTGGAAAGGACCTTAAAGACTATCTAGTTCCAATCCTCCTTCCATGTGACACCTTCCACTAGCCCAGGTTGCTCCAAGCCCCATCCAACCTGGCCTTGGACATTTCCAGGGATGGAGCACCCACAGCTTCCCTAGGCAGCCTGTTCCAAAGCCTCACCACCCTCACAGGGAAGAATTGTCTCCTAAAATCTAATCTAAATGATTATAACAGTTTGAATTCATTCCCACTTGTCCTGTCACTCCAGGCCCCTGTAATTAGTCCCTCTCCATCTTTCTTGTTAGCTCCCTTCAGGTACTGAAAGGCAACAATGAGGTCATCCCTAAACCTTCTAAACTTCTCCAGGCTGAACAATCCCAACTCTCCCATCCTTTCCTCCCAGTAGAGCTGCTCCATCCCTCTGATCATCTTGGTGCCTCCTCTGGACTCTTTCCAACAGCTCCATATCCTTCCTTTGCTGGAAACACCAGAGCTGGAGGCAGCACTGAAGGTGGGTCTTCTCAAGACCACGTCATCACCAGGCACCCCAAAGACAGATTTCTACTCAACTGGAACCTTTCTTCCTCTCAGTGAGAGTCCTGTTGAACGCTGGACTCAGAGAGGTTTCCAGAATATTCCTTGATCTCCGGACTGTGTATGCAGGGGATGCAAAAGCCCCAGCAGGACATTTCCAGCTGTCATTATCTCCAGTGAGGATTCTGCTGCCCTGCTCCTGTTGGCTGATGATTTATTAAGAGCTATTTATGCCTGAGCCAATATTTCCTTCTGTTATCCTATCTACTTGTGATGTCCTCTGCAGCTCCACTACAGTGCTTTGATTTATGATTCATGCTATTTTATTTTCTTCCGAGTTCTGCTATATTTATTTATGTTGCCCTGAAGAGCTGATTTTTCAAATGTACCAGTCCCAGCAACTTCATCCAGTACACAAATATCATCTCCTCCTTTTGAATAAGTCATTGCTTTTAGAGTGAAGAATGAATTTTCATCAGATTTTTTCATATCAGAGCCAGTGTGGGGGGTCATGGGCAAATGTCTCCCACCTGTTAATAGGGATGATCTGAATTTCTGTGGGATTTTTGTTAATAGGTAAAGGTCTAATTAAGAGATTCATAAAAAATAGGTTGTAATTAATGTCCTTTAATGAGGGAGGGGAATGTGTTGTTATGTAATTTCATTAGACTAAAATACATTTATAGACTTTGAAAAAAAAAAAAAGCCCTGTTTCTGTTGTCTCACAAAATATGCAAAATTCCCTGCTCTCTGAGCTGGAAAGAAATTCTAGGACACTGAGACCTGAGAGGCAGCAAAGACTCCTTCCCTGCAGCCATTTCCCAGGATATATCTGGACTATTTTGAATATTCTAAGCAACAGCACCCCTTTCCCTCCCTTCCCTTTAGCCTTTTGGGTATTTCCACTCTGACTCCATCTGTCTCCTTTCCTTTTAGGACACTTAAGAGCTGCTTCCCAGTTCCATCATTCTCTCTCGTGCCTTTGGCTCTGATAAATCACGGAAACACAGAATCATAGAACGGTCTGGGTTGGAAGGGACCTTAAAGATCAACTAATTTCAACCCCTCTGCCATGGACAGGGAGAAATCCTTGTTACTCTTTCCTAGGCAGGAAAACCAGAACATTGAATGTCTGCTGGAAACAACCACTATTTGTCTTGTATTCCCATGACTCTCCCTGGATTCCAAATACACTCCTGGTGCGACACTCAGGAGATGGGACATGGGGAAATGGCTTTTAACTTAAAGACACCAGGCTTAGATGGGATATTGGGAAGAAATTCTTCCCTTGGAGGTGGGGGGGAGGCCCTGGCACAGGTTGCCCAGAGAAGCTGTGGTTGCCCCATCCCTGGAAGTGTCCATGGCCAGGTTGGATGGGGCTTGGAGCAAGCTGGCGTAGTTTGTGGCATCCCTTTCCATGATGGGAGCATTGGATACCTGAGCATTAGTGGTGACGAACTGACTGACCTGTCCCTGTCAAGCTCAGAGCAGTTGAGGGGGAGGAAGGGGGAGAAAAGAGGAGGGAGAAACAGCCTTTTCCCTGAAATGGATGATTCCAATGAAAACCAGCCACTAACTGGGCTTAGATCCTTCCCAGTTATCACCTCCAATCAGCTCTTATATCCCGAAAGGGGATTTGTAATCCACCCTCTCTGGGAGCACAGGAATTTGGCGTTTTCCCTGCCTTCAGCGGGGCTGGATGAGGAACAATCTTCCAGCTTTGAAGATGTGGCCAATCCACCTCTTTGCCAGGGTTTCTCAAGGAGAATTGAGGAAAGCCACGGGCTGGCAGTGACATGAATGTCTCTGAGTCCCACGAGCAGAGAATCCCCCTCCTGGTCTATTATCCCTGCCCACGGCAGAGGGCTTGGAAATAGAGGATCTTTAAGGTCCCTTCCAACTCAAACCATTCCATGATTCAATGAATTTACACCAGTGGGTCCCACAGATCAATTGATTGTTCCCCCTACCATGCATTTACACACGACTCACTTGGACCACAAGTTTCCACTGCTTTGCCACTCTTGTCCCATTGCCACCAGCCCAAACAAGCTCCCTGCTGCCCCACTCTTTGCTTTTCCTGTGGCTTGGACTGACTTTGCCTTCTGAGCAGCTCCAGATCTCTGGCCACCTCCCCACAAACCACTTGTTCATTCCCCTCCAGCACATGACAAATGATTGTGTCATCCTTCCACTGCAGGGTCCTGCTCTGTGTGACAGAGAGTTTCTAATCTCACCCCATTGTTCATGTCTTTCTCCCCTTAATCTCAATCAGCTCAATGTGTCAACAGCACTTGCTCGAAATCACTTATTGCAAATGAAATTTATTTAGAATTAATCAGAGATGATTTGAGGTGTTTATTAAAGCAGCAACAATCTCAGCTTGACCTTGCAATGGGATTTGCGTTTCAAAGAAACAACCTTTTTTCTTTTTTTTTATTTGTTAGGTTTTTTTTTTATTATTTTTATTGTTGTTGCCTAATACCGAGTTGAAAAACTTTCCTTAAGGAGCTAACGAAGGTGAAACCAGCGGCTGCGCTTCAAGGAACTGCCAGAGAGGAATTCTCCTCAACAAACCTGATATTTTCTCTGGGATTTTTTTGTCTTTATTTGAAAGAAGAACATACAAACTTTGCAGGAATCACCTGCCCAGGCTCTGTCTGAGCTGAGAAAGCTGGTTCCCTCCTCAAACCTCAACCCCTCAGACAGACAGAATAAAAAGTCACATAGAAAAGCTGTTTTATTTCTCCTTCCCTGCTAAACCATTTGCAGCTGAGAGCAACACATGTTGTATTCTCTGCTACTGAAGAAAGTCTCCCTGGTACTGACTAATTAAACTGGGATGGTTTTACCAAGAGAATTATTCTGTTCTCCTGAGAGCAGAGACCCAGACCTTCCTTATCTCCATCCTCAAGTGAATGTTTACCACTGGAATTAAAACCCCATAAATTTAGAAGGTGATCCATGTGACAATTCAGTAATTAGGGAGTAGCCCCAAGCTGCTGAGAAGGCCTTTCACCCTCCTCTGAACTGAGTCCTTCTGCACAGGTTGGACCCCGCAATTCAGTAGTCACAGTCAGGGGTTTTACTGTTAATGTTTATTTTTCCCTCTGTTATTTACCTAATCCTAAGCAAGCCAGAGCTGCTACAGATTTGAATGACCCCACATATTAATTCTGATCACTTCTGACCCAGTAATTTGTGGAGCTGCTCCATATACCTGAGCTGGACGTTGTGCCACGTTCAAAGGAAACTGAAAGCCAAGCCTGTTGGCTCTGCTGGGAGGGACTGACTTCTCCTTTCCAAACCTCAGCACCTGCAAAGACCTGTCTCTCTGGGAGTGCAGAAGGGCTTTTCTGTCAGCTCTCTGTCAGCCAAGAGACATTAAACATCCCCTGTAGACAGCTCTGGGCTGCTGGGAGAGCCTCAGAGCCGCCCTCTCTCTAAATGAAGCAGCAGCTTGGTCAGAGCCACTGACCTCGTGTTTCCAAATCCATTTCTCCTTTAATCAGCCTTGTCAAAGCCTGGCTCTCCCAGGGACGTATCTCTCACTCCCCATCTCTCCACCTCCTCCATCCCAGGGCTCATCCCTTCTTGCATCCAGAGCCTTGTTCATCAATCAAGTGGATAAGATAGGCAAACTCCTGATTGCTCAGGAGGAGGAAAATTATTAAGTCGCACCAAATTGCCACCCCAGAGGATGATAAATCAAGTCCTCTTTTAACCACCCAGCAGAGGGTTTTCCAAACTCAGCCATATCAGACCCTTATAATAAAATGTAATCCTTTCAAATAGGAAATATTTGTTCCCTGTGTGCCTACCTGACCTAATGAGAGCAAAATGAGGACATTTGTTCCCTTGTTTTCAGAAATCTGTCCCCAAATACTTTTTTTCTCCAATTTCCCATGAGTTGCAGGATAAGTGAGCATATTTGGGCCAGGTAAATAATTTGCTAGGGAAAAATTCTTGGGGTGATCCTGTGCAGGGCCAGAAGTTTGACTGAATTCCAACTCAGGGTATTTAATGATTCTATGAAAGTTTCCTGGCTCTTTCTTTGTACCTATTTAGCTTTTGCATCATCTTTTTGTCTTAAACTGGCCAAGAAACTGCACGTTAATTTTCTGTTCTCAGAGAGAAAAAGCTACAAACTGTAGGAAAGTGATAAAGAAGGGAAAAAGAAAGCAATAATACACACATAAAGTTTCAACAAAGAAGTCCAGGACAGTTACTTGTAACCCAGTAATAAACTGCTAAAATCCATGAGCATGGTCACCTGTCTTCATAACACCATAAACATCATAATTAAAGCAGGCAGAATATGAGGAGAGTGACCCTACAAACACGTTTCATGCTACAGCAGCTGGAAAATGAGCCCAGGGATGTCTGCACCCGTGGCTGCATCATGTTCCCCATCAAATGATGCGCCAAGAAGGATCCTCTGCTGCATCCTGAGCTCCCTCCCCCTTGCAAATTGATGGCGCACCAGAGATTGATAAATTAACCCAAAATCAGCTTTTATTTGCCCACAAATATTCTGCCGGACTGTGCAAATTAAAAGTTTATGTATGTGTGGGGTTATCTCAGTTGGAATTATACTTCAGCAGTCTTCATTTGCGTAAGTCAGAGATTGTAATGACTTACTCAACTAAGCATACCCGTGCAGTTAATTACTTTTTTCCAAATGAAATGCCAAAACTGTTTCCCAGCAGAGAAAGGCGATTGCTCACCCAGAGCAGCACAGGATGCTGTCGGGTTTAAAACAATTAATATGAAATTAATTTTAACAGATCACTGAACCACAGTTAGGGAGCAATGCAAAGGATAATGTGACCAAGTAAAGCACGTTAAGGGAATAAGCCCCAGATTTGTTCCCAAGGGGTATTTTTATTTATAATTTATGAGAGAAAATAAAGGAACTTGGCAAAGGTTTAAAAAGGACACCACACGAGCCAAACAAAATGCACCACCACAATACCAACCCAGCACACACTAATCCACAGCACTTAAGTCAAGATCCAATCCCTCCACAACATCCAAGTCAAAATCCAGTCCCTCCATCTCCAAGCCACCCAAAGCATCAAGAAAGGAGCAAAGAAAGAGAAGCAGAGGGAGCAAGAAGAGAGAGGAAGAGATCCTGGTGGAACCTCGTGGCAGAGCAGCTCTCCCAGGTCCAGATGGCAGGGCTGTGACACATGGCACATCTACCCATGCCTTTGGTTTTATCTGCTCTGGTCCTTGTGGCCAAACCCACCCAGGTGGGGCCTCTGACCCACTGGCTACTCTGGAGTTCCAGGCCATGGTGAGGGGCAGTGTCCTCCCTGTGCTGCCCATCTGAGCTGGGTTATGGGATCCAGGAGCTGTGGGGTGTTATAGTTTTCCTGGGCTGTTCCAAGCTAAAAGGTATTCCAAGAATTCCACATGTGGGTTCCAGGGGCTGCCATGAGGGATACGAGGCCACTCCACCTCTGTGAGGTTTGACCCATCCCTTCCCCTCCACACACACACAAATCCCCCACAAGGTGGTTCTGGCCCCTTAATAACAGATCTGGTGTCTAAAAACAAGGTGGGATGAAAACATTATTACAGAAGAGAACAGAGCTTTCCTCTGTGATCTGAAGGTCTTGCAGCTCCACTGCACCCAAGTGTCAGGAACTCGCAGCTTAGAGATGTGGGGCTGTGATTTCCCCTTCAGAAAGCGCCTCTCAAGTAGCCTGATTTGCTTTGCTTTTAATGCATGGATTATCAGTTTAATTTCCATGAGGTTTTTAATCTGAAATTTAATTTAGAAGATTTTGTCAAGTGATTGTTGCAATTTGTTCTGCTGGGTGCTCTCGGAGGAACTTCTGCCTTCCAAAAATACACCTCCTGGCTTTTAGCAGAGAACTCAGAAAGATTCTTTTGACACCAAACACTTCAGAACTCTGAGAGCCACAAAGGGCCTTTTCTCCCTTCCTTTCTGTAGCAGGAGGACTCCAGTGGAACTGGAAAGGGCTTTTCCCAACCAGGATGTGGGAATGGCATTCAGGCCAAGGTACAAGGCTGCAAAGCATGGGAATTGCTGTGGAAATCATTCCAACTCACTGCAAAACGCACAAAGGAGAGTGAGACAGACAGATTGGGCAAATCAAAAGTCCATCTGATTTTAGGAGGTTTAGATCAGATATTTGGAAGAAGTTCTTTATTATAAGGGTTATGAGGCACTGACAGAGGTTTCCAGAGAGGTTGTGGAATCCCCATCCCTTGAAGTGTTTAAAGTCAGGCTGAATTTGGCTCTGAGTAACCTGATCTAGTGGAAGGTGTCCCTGCCCATAGCAGAGGGTTGGAAGGAGATGGTCTTGAAGATCCCTTCCAACCCAAACCATTACAGGATTCCAGGAGTCTGTGGTTGCCAACACAGACTCTCACCCCTCTGAAGGACTGGAAAGCCCAGCTGGGTCCTGTGGCACTCAAGGCAAAGCCTGGTGTGAGTGGGATGTGCTTCTGGCATAACAGCACCAAATACCGCCCTGCTCTCTGCTTTCTCTCCTCTTCTCCTCCATCAGGTGCATCCCACAACATTCTTCCCCACCCCAGCTCTTTTGGGCTCTTCCAATGCCTCCAAAGTCCTCTTCTCTGTTGGCTTTTCCACTCCCTTTCCTGTTGCAGGATCAACCCAACCTTGAGATCACGTTAATCCCTCAGCTGGGTGATCACAGAATCCTGGAATGGTTTGGGTTGGAAAGGACCTTAAACACCTTCCTGTTCCAACCCCTGCCATGGGCAGGGACACCTTCCACTGGACCACGTCGCTCAAATCCTCATCCAACCTCGTCTTGAAATTTCGGTGCATTTAACTTTTCAGGGTGTTGTATCCTTTTGTTCATGTTGGATATGTCACCTTTTTCATTTATAATTTATCTTTTAAGGGAAAAAAAGCCAATTCAAGGCAGTTTGAATGACAGCAGGATGTTTCATTGCCCATTAAACTGAAAATCGAGGCGCACTTAGAACAAATAACTGCAGGTGCAGAGCTGCAACTTCTCCCATCCTCCCCTCAAGAAATGCACCTGGAGGCACTTCCACAACTCTCTGAATTCTGTCTTGAGTCAGCAAAAGTCTCAGGGGACTGAACGTGC
This sequence comes from Sclerurus mexicanus, assembly GCA_013396755.1. Taxonomy (NCBI): domain Eukaryota; kingdom Metazoa; phylum Chordata; class Aves; order Passeriformes; family Furnariidae; genus Sclerurus; species Sclerurus mexicanus. The sequence goes on along the minus strand of VWZF01002253.1, from coordinate 268,593 downwards.
TGCCCTTACCTTTCCTGCAGCAAGATTTGCCCTTTACAGGGCATTTGAGGGGTGTGAGGGAATGTGAGCTGCTGGAAGAAACTGATTTAAATCAGAATGTCCTCAAGGGCCTGGATTTGGGAACCCCCAATATGCTTTATCTCATCCTTAATCTCCTAAGCGTGGGCTTTGCTGGTCACCAATCTGGGTGTGAACAACGTGCCTGGAGCAGAAGATGAGATGAGATGTGGGATGTGGATTTGGTGCCTGAATGTTGAGGACTTGACTTGCTTTGATGTCTCTGCCACAGAGAGACAAACTCCTCAGCACTGCCCTGATCTCCAGCCAGCTAAGTCAGCAGCTCCCTGTGGATCCCTGTGGATTGTGGGTTTGGGATCGTATTCCCACAGCTCTTACTGACTTTTAGGCATTTAACCTTTCTAGGAGCCGGATTGTTCAATATTTGCTGTTCCATACAAAACTTACTTTATCCTGGCCTGGTATTTCTTTAAATCCCTCCCAAGGTCACCACTGAAAGAAGCGACACCAGAAACTGAGGTTCCTTTTGCTGCAAGAATTCAGGTCACCACATTTATTTCAAGGCAACCAAACATTCCATTTTGCTGCTGGGAACTGCTCTTTCCTAAAATTATCATAGAATCCTAGAATGGCTTGGGTTGGAAGGGACCTTCAAGACCATCCATTTCCAGCTGGGGACACCTTCCATAGACCAGGTTGCTCATAGCCTCATCCAGTTTTTCCAGGGTGAATAATCCCATAACTCCCGGTCTTTCCTCAGAGCAGAGCTGCTCCATCCCTTTGATCATCTTGGTGCCTCCTCTGGACTTACTCCAACAGCTCCACATCCTTCCTGAGCTGGGGATCCCAGAGCAGCACTGAAGGGTCTCACAGCAGAGGAGCAGAGAAGTAGAATCACCTCCCTAACCTGCTGCCCACTCTGGTTTTGATGCAGCCCAGGATACGATCGGCTTTCTGGGCTGCAAAATCGTGCAGGAACGACCCAAAATCCAGTAGGAAGGATCAAATTTCCAATTGCCAGCACTTGTCATAGTGCTCTGACTAAAATTCCATCATGGACTGCAGTGTTGTCCCTTTAAAACCCTTAGTGACTCATGAATTCCTCTGAACTGAAAATGGAAGAAAAGTGGTGCTTCATTTTACTAACTATACACTAATTAATGGCCAAGCTATTACCAAGGAGTCATTATGTTGTTATATCATAATTAAAGCACATTGTGGATTTTAGGCTTCGTTTGTTGGTTTGTTTAGTTGGGTTTTTTTTTGGTTGGTTTTAGTTTTGGTTTTGTTTTTGGGTGGTTTTTTTTTTAGTTTTTTTTCCTGCTATCAGTCCATGGTGAAAACCCTGGAAGGAAAACTGAAAGAAGGCAGATTTACATTGGGAAGGAATTTCTCCCTGGGAGGGTGGGGAGGCCTTGGCACAGGTTGCCCAGAGAAGCTGTGGCTGCCCCATCCCTGGAAGTGTCCAAGGTCAGGTTGGACAGGGCTTGGAGCAACCTGGGCTGGTGGAAGGTGTCCCTGCCCATGGCAGATAGTTGGAACTGCATGATCTTGAAGGTACCTCCCAATCCAAACCACTCTATGATTCTATTAAATAATATTATTTGGAACTCTTGCAGAACTCCATCACCATCAGAATTAAGAATTTTTTTCCCGATATCTGATGCCAAGTCAGTGTCTAAACCATCCATAGTTTGATATTCAGAGGCATCATTCCCAGACCCAGCAAACAATGACGGCCCTTGGACATCCCAGACAGCCAGGACCTGGTTTTCCCTGGCTATGGAAACAGAAGAAAACCCCTGGTAGATGCTCTGGAGGGAACATCTTTCCTCCAGGCACCTTCAAAGCCTGAAGGTGCTTATTCTGCAGAGCAAAAAATCACACCCTTGGAGTGGAGGTTGTGAGAAGTTGGCAGCCTCAGAAAAATGCATATTTAAAGTACATTATATTGAATATGTTGTGTATTTAATATACAAAATTTCTGATGGAGGGAGTGTGCTGAGTCTCTTCAGGATGTCACACTTTCCTTAACTCAATTTGGGTCAAAAATACAAAATAATGAAAATTCCTGTGCTTCAATAACCCTCCAGAGCTTCAGAAGTGGGAAGAATCAAACTGAATTTTCATTTTAAAAGCTGTTTTTCTATCTCAGCTTGTAACTAGATCTTTTTATTCTGTTTATATGTATTTTTTTCTTTCTTTTTCTTCTTCTTCTTGCTCCATTGACAACACATGTGGCGATTTCAGCCCTGCAAATGGAGTTTTGCTGTTTTCTCTGGGCACAGCTCCACTGGGTGTTGCAGCACATAAAAAATAATCTTGCCCAATATTTTTTTTGCAGTGAAAAAACCTCCTTTTTCCCACCTGCCCTTTCACTGCTGGCAGGGCGACACTGTTTTCCTGCACAAACAGACTCTGCCTGGTGTTACTCCACCCATCCCAAATCCAGGGTTTCTAAAGGAATTTTCACAGCTCTTTAAGACAAACACAGACATGCAAGTTGCTGGAAATAAAACTCTACTCCTTGTGCTGCCACATATCCTCATGCTGATGCATTTAATGCAGTTTGGGATGAAAATTCCTTCATTGCTACTTCTGTGGCTGATAAACTCTCTGTATTGTGGGAATTAGGGTTTCATGGAATGAAGTCATGTAACAGCCTTCTCTTTACCTGGAAGAGCTGCTGGGAACATTTATCGCCCAGAATCAATGTGCTGAGCAAAGCAGAGATTTCCTGGAGTTTCATGGCAGCATCTCTCTCTTTGTAGGGAGAAATACTACCTAAAAATGCATATAGATCTGATCAGTTAGTGCTTCCTTCAATGAAAGGCAGCAGCTCTTCAAAATTAATCCATCCAGCATTTCAATTTCGGGTGCAGATGCAAATTCAACTTTAATTGCTCACCAGCTTAACTGATTCTTGAGATACCCATCAAACTGGACGTGCCAGAGAGGTACAAATGATCACACAGCAGACCTGTGTCTCCTTTCCCTTAACAGGAGATGGAACGTTGTGCAACGAAGTCATTCCTTGCCCATCAGTCCCCTGCAGGGCTCTGCCTGAGTCCTGCTCATAAGACTCTTCCATATCACTTAACTCCTTTGATTCCCAGTGCAGGAAATCACCTGTGCTGGGTTTTCTGCTTGTAGAGGATCATCAGGCTCCTGACGTGCCTATTCTTTTTGGTCATAGAATCACAGAATGTTTGAGCTGGAAGGGACTTTCAAGATGACCTCATTCCAACCCACCGCCATGTGCAGGGACAACTTCCAATAGCCCAGCTTGCTCAAAATTCCATCCAATCTGGCTGATTGATAAGAGGGGTCATATAACAAGACACAGGCCTGTCTTATCCCAAGAAATATTTCCTACAGAAGATGCCCTGGCTGATATGAGGTGTGACAGAACAACATCCCCTGTGTGATGGCCACGGCCAGTGGAAGCAAATACCCTCCTCAGCCTTTGACCTCTATTTCCAGCTGAAACTCTTCCAAGTGAGGAATTCCACAGTGAGTGGAGCACAGAGGCAACATGAGGACAGGAGAGAGAGCCCCAAAAACTCAATTCCCTCTTTATTGTCCCTGAGAGTTGATGAAATTGTTGCGATATCAACCCGATTTGTTTGAAGCTGCTCTGGCAGCTGCCGAGCTATTGAACGGGGGCGATGGGGTGGGGAGGTTGAAGCTGCTGCACGGACATGAAAGCAAATGGATTTACCAGATGACACAAACCAGCAGTGACAGCCTGCAGACAGGTACTTCCCTTCATCACAGCTTTCAAAGCAATTAACGGAGCATGGCAAGTGAACAGCAAAGTCAAAGCCCAGGAGGGCTGAAATGGTGGTGTGGAAGTCACAGCTCAGTTCGGGGGCAGAGGCAGAAGTGGCGGCCACTTCTTCTGACAAATATCATGGATCTACTGCCGTTTTTCACCTGCCCTGATCAACCATGGGGCAAAGCTCTACAAAACACATCAGGGTCAGTTCAGGGCAGCAAAGATCTCCAAGCATTACTCTGACATTCATGTTGTTCCAGGGCATAAGTCCTGTCTTCGTGTGCACATAAAACAGAAGCTTCACTGCCTGGAGAAACTTCCGAGAAGTTTGGGAATGGTTGCAAAAGGTGGAGAATGTCACTTCACTTCTTTCTGGAGGAAAACACTCTGGAGCTTGTCCAGAGAAGAGCAACAGAGCTGGGGAAGGATGTGGAGCACCAGGAGAAGCTGAGGCACCTAGCGGGGCTCAGCCTGGAGAAAAGGAGGCTCAGAGGGGACCTTCTCACTCTCTGCAACTCCCTGACAGAAGGTTGTAGCCAGGTGGGAGACTGGGAGACTCTTCTCCCAAGGACCAAGTGACAGGACAAGAGCAAACATCTTCAAGTTGTGCCAGGGGAGGTTTAGATTGGATATTAGGAGAAATTTCTTTACTGAGAAGGTTGTAAAGCACTGAAAGGGGCTGCCCAGAGAAGTGGTGGAATCGCCATCCCTGGAAATGTTCAAAAAACATGTAGATGTGGTGCTTAGGGACATGGTTTAGTGGTGACCTTGGCAGTGCTGGGGGAACAGTTGGACTTGATGATCTTAGAGGTCTTTTTGAACCTTAATGATTCTCTGATTTTAAGATTTTACCAATATTTTAGTTAAATTCCTGAACAAACTCTGTTTAATCCCCAGGTAACTGCCTTTCACTACCATCGAGGGACAGAAATATCTAAAACTGGAAGGGAAATCAGGAAACTGGTCACAGAAAAGACATTGAACTTCAAAATCTCTGAGACAGAAAGTTTTCACCAGAGTAATACCAAGAGGAGCAATAAAAAAGAAATCCCCCTATGTCAGATTCTGAAAAAAACCCAAAGGAGCTGAAACCCCTCCATCAATCCTGCAGGGTGTCCTTGTTTATCAGCTCGTTTGGGGTGAAAGGCTGCACCCTCTGGCATAAAATTTCATAATATAAAGTACAAGTACTGTTTTTGGTTTTTTTCCAGAAAACTTGAAGTTTAATAAACCTTTGGAACTCGGGTGTCTATTTTGGGCCTTCTATGTGTTTTACCTTTAGCTGGGATTTAAAATCATCAAAAGGCCACTGACATCAGAGTGCTACTGTGGATGTGCTGGTTGTCAAAATCATGGAATGACAATCTGGGCATGACTCACTCTGGGCATGACTCAGAGAGAAACCCTGGAGACATCTCCTGTCTTCCAGGCACCAGACAAAGGGAGCAGGATCCTGACTCATCTCACCTTAACCTGTGTCTCACACACTCTTGGGTGTCCAAACTGGGATTTGGTAACTAGTTTTCCAACAAATCCCTCCACATTCCTCGCAGGCATTATGAGTAGATCTGTACTTTGTACCACCTGCCAATAGAAAAGGTGGGAACTCGTATGAAATAAGAGTTTTCTGGGGTGATTTGATCCAGAAAAAGCTTTGGCATGTAGTAGCAACGTTTGGTTCTGCCCAAACACCCCTCTAACCTGGGTGTGCTGGAGGGGTTTTCAGCAAATGCTTTTCCTACAGTATCCTTTGCACTCAGGAAACAAGAGAAAGAAAAATAAAGCACCGATTAAAAAATATTTAAAGCTCTATTAAGAACTTCCCAGCTCCTGATACAAACCTCTGATATAAACCATTTTAATGTTAAAGTTTATCCAAATAAATGGATGAAAAGCAGAAGCAGATCAAGGGAGAGAAAGAAGGAATAGGAGTTTCAGAATTTTTAATTTTTTTTTCTAAGGAGAAAATCAATTATTGCTGGAAATCTTCAAATTCAGAAGGTCTCTGAAAAGGGGAATTGACTTTGCAAGGGAATGGCACAAGCTCAGACTTTTCCTTGTTCTCAGACTAATCAATGAGAGAATGGGACATGAGACCAGGAAGGTTTTGCAAGGCTGAGTCTAAGATTTCACAGTGATTGTTCTTGTAAATCACTTCCTTTTGATTCGTGTGCAATCAACACAGATAAAACTGAAGAACTCAGTGCAGGCTCAGTTCACCTCTAAATTCAGATGCCCAATATTCCAGTGGCTCTTTTCCCCGTCCTTCCCATTCCCAAACCTTTGGCAGATTCGAGTCCACAGCCACCTCAAAGCTGCACCTGGGCTGCAGTGTGGACTCAACCCCCTCCACTTTGTACATGGCCCTGGCAAGAATTTGGGTGTCTTTGGAGAAGGATTCCTGAGGAATTCCATAGCATCTAATAGTGGGATTTAGAGTTGGGCCTGATTATCTTAAAGGTCTTTTCCAAACCTAATGATTTTATGGGATTTAAAGACTTCAGGGCTCTGCTTTCTCAGCCTTGGTACAGCTGGAGCGGTCCTGTCTGTCATCCCTCTGACATGTGCCCTTCAAGTTGTGTGTGAGCAGCTGCTGAGCCACCCTAGACAGTGGGATGGAGCCTGGGATGTAAAGGAAAGAATCTGGGAATCACTTTTCCTGACTCAGCTGGGCCAAAAACCAAGGCAGGTTCTCCAGAGTGAACTCTCTGCAGCGGGAGAAGAAACCTCACATCCAAATTCCAAGAGTTCTAAGTCAATGCTTCTGGCTTCTCAAGAGCTCTGGGCAAGAAACCCTTTCCAAAAATGTCAGATAAGGCTGTGGAAGTGCAGAAATCATGGAAAATTACTGTCTTCTATTTCACTCAGCCTTGCTGGCCTATCCTTCCATGCCCACCCCAAAACAGTTCTGCTCATCTGGCACAAGCTGATCACACTTTATGTCTCTAGTTCCAGTTCACCAAATTATAAGTTTCTCATATGATTTCGCTGCTGATAAAAGCCTTAAAGATTTGTACTTGGGCAGCAAGAAGTCCATGATGTGGATCTGGGCACCCAAACTGGTTGCTGTGCAAAGGCAGAACTAACCCCAAAAAGAGTGAAGGGCAATGAAAGAACGTAGAGGACAAAAACAACACAAGGAAATGCAAGACAGAGCAGCTTGAGGAGTGTTTGGTGTAACATGCCAGAGATATCCCCAGGGATGGATTCACTGGTGTCCTTAAGGTGCTCTGAAGGGACAAAGATGAGCTCCTTCACAAATTCAAACATCAACAAAGAGATGTCAAAACGCCCCTCACCATTGAAGGGAAACGTTCAAAAACCAAACCAAAATTCAGCATTTCTGATCCATAAGAGATTCCAGTTTTCTTAGGGAGGAGAAATCATTTCTCAGTGAAAGGTGGAGTTTTTCAGAGCTGCTGTCAGAAGGGAGAACTCCACGTGCTGCCCCAAGCTACTGTTCCCTCGTGCGTTTTCAAACCTAAGCAACACAACCAGAGCCTTCATAAGACCCTCAACCTCTTCCCAGAGCTCCCAGTTCCTTAAGGGACTGTGTAAATTCCTTGGATATTAAGGCCCAAACTCTCCACCTTCCCTCTTTCACTACAGAAATGTCATCCAATGCAAGTATTCAAAGGGCAAGACTTTTCCAAGCAGTGAAAAGGCGCTTTTTTTGGCATCTATTCCATGGGAATTGTGACTGGGCCTCCCCCCAGTCTCTGCTAAGAACTTCCTGCAGCCAGGACTTTGTTTGAAGCTCTTATAAAAGTGAATTCGCCCCAGGGTTGTCTATTAATGTTGTTCAGGCATCTCAAAGGCTGGCATTTCCCTTTTGAGTGTTCTTGGCAACCTTATCAGCCCCTAAACAGGATGTTTGAGTGCCGTGAATAGGGCACGTTAATTCAGGTTTGCAGTGGTGTCCAAGAATGGGGAGCGTTCACATGTGGCCTCCTACGAGGAACAGCAGAGGGAGGGAAACTGCTCTGGTTGACTTTGATTCAAGCCCTGAATCACAGCAGCCATAATTGGGGATAATCAAACATGGCTTTTGTTTCTGGACAGGATACGTAGGAGCTTTAACAAAATCTGCTTCCACTATTCAGTAGGTGTCTCCTCTGCTTTTCCCATCAATATTTAGATTTATTGCCCAGTATGATGTAGGACAGGCCTCTCCCTCAAGGTAAGGAATTGAAATCTGAGCTCAAGGTTTGCAAGAGGATTTAATGGCTCCAGAATCTGGGAGATCAAATGTTCTTGATGTTGTTTGGTTCGGGCATATTCCCTTGTGCACATATATCTTTATTCAGGGCTTTAAATGAGTATTTCACGCCTGGCTGACATATTTTCAGAGACTGTTGCCAAAAATCTTGCTCCTATGTTGTTGTAAAGTACATGGGTTTGGTTTTTTTTAGTGTGCTCTGTGGTGCCAGAAAGGTGCCAGGATTAAGTGTCATATTTTATTAAATCCCTCTCCTGACATATGTCCAGTAGTAAAGGGAAAATGTAATACAGGAAAAAGAGCTGTTGATGGAGATTTGTGGGTTTCCTAGTTGGATGTTGGTGTTATTGTTGCTTTGTAGGGTAAAACAGGTCTGCTTGTGAAGGTGGAACTCAATCCTTTCTAAATCAAGTCTGGAGAAAATCAAGACTTCTATCAATTCTGGGTGAATAATGTCAGTCATCGAGGTATAACCAACGGTTCAGCTCCTTGAACTGACACTGGATGCAATCCTGGTGTCCTAAAAACAAGAAATCTGGACATACAGAAATGGAGGAGCGTCCCTCAAAGGATGCAACAGACCTTCAAAAAAGATCCTAGAACTGTGGAATGATTAAAGTTGGAAAAGACCTTTAAGATCACCAAGTTCAACCATCAACACAGCACAACCACCATGTTCACCACTAAACCATGTTCTCAAGTGCCGCATCCACATGACTTTCAAATTGCTCCAGGGATGGTGACTCTGCCACTGCCCTGGGCTTGACAATCCTTCAATTGAAGAAATTGTTCCTGATACCCAAACTAAACCTCCCCTGGTGCAACTTGAGCCCATTTCTTCTCATGCTGTCACTTGTTCCCTGGGAGAAGAGACTGACCCCCACCTGGCTCCCCACTTCTGTCAGGGAGTTGCAGGGAGTGAGAAGGTTCCCCCTGAGCCTCCTTATCTCCAGGCTGAGCCCCCCCAGCTCCCTCAGCTGCTCCAGACCCTTCCCCATCTCTGTTCCTTTCACTGGACACCCTCCAGCTCCTCAATGTCTTTATTGTCACGTGTGGCCCAAAACCGACCCCAGGATTTTTGAGATGTGGCCTCAGCAGTGCCCAGCACAGGGGGGACAATCACTGCCCTCATCCTGCTGGCATGGAATGTGGCAATATCCTTGCAATGAGGGTGACAGTGACTCCTCCACAACCCACAGCTGTCTTTTCTCCCCTCAACCTGCCTTTCCTGATCTCTCACTTCGACAGCCCCTCCAAGCTTCACAGTTTACGGACGCCTTTGTCAGGAGGGATGATTCACGCCAGAGGAAGGAATCGGTCTGAGCACACACGGATCAGAACAAAGTACAAGCTGCGTAGCACTGGATGAACAGTGCGTGGAACAAGAGGAGAGGAAAAAAATCAATAGGTTATTGGAATTGTAATTGGAGGGACTTATTTGTTTGCAATAGTAATGTTATGAATCAAAATGCCCAGCCTGGGAGATGGGTATCACACAGGAGGGAAGGAGGGAAAATCAATTGCTGGTGTGCCTTGGTTCTCCAGTCATGCGTGGCTGAGGTTCACTCATAATCCTCTCCTCGTAAATGAGTGCTTTTATCTCTCCCAGAAGGGCGAGGGGTGAGCTCTGTAGTGGCCTGGCTGGAAAGGGAGTCCCAGCAGTGATGAAGTGGGGATTTATGGATGAAATGCAGCAATATTGTTTGGGTTTGTTGGACAAGGGAGGAAGGCTGTCTCTCCTAAAGGATAACGATCCCTTTGGGCCAAGAGGGGACATTTGCCTTACACGTTGCAGTGGTGGGTGGGCCACGAGTTGGTGTTGAACTATCCATGGCAGACAGAGGCAGAGGGAAGGCTGTGGTAATTCAGGAGACAACTGGGGAGACCATGGTCAGGGAGGGACCACCAGCTCCCTTCTGCCACGGCATGAAGAGAACACTCTGCCAATTGCGGGGTCTTAAATTCCACTTCTGATTCTCCAGGAGAGCACAGAGTAAAATGGGAGATCTCCCATCTCCACATAAACAGCAGGGAGATATAAATATAAAGATCTAAAGCTGTTAGAGAGTGTCCAAAGAAGGTTACAAAGATGATGAAGGGCCTTGAGGGAAAACCACATGAGGGATCACTTGGTTTGCTCAGCCTGGAGAAGAAACTGAGAGGAAACTCATCATGGTCTGCAACTTCCTCACAGGGGCAGGCACTGATCTCTGCTCTCTCTGGCCAGTGACAGGACCCCAGGGAATGCCATGAAGGTGTGCCAGGAGAGGTTTAGGTCCGATATTAGGAAAAGGTTCTTCCCCCAGAGGGTGGTTGGGCACTGAACAGGCTCCTCAGGGCAGTGGTCACAGCACTGAGCCTGAGAGAGCTCAAGGAGCATTTGGACAAGGCTCTCAGGGACATGGTGGGATTCTTGAGGCTGTCCTGTACAAGGTCAGGAGCTGGACTTGATGATCCTCCCAGCTCAGGATATTCCGTGTTTCTACATTCCATGGTATTGGCTGCTCAAACACGTCCCCAGAATAAATACAGAGAAAAGTTTGTTAATCCAAGTGTAGATTTTGGGCAATTCCCTCCCCATCTGAGCTTGTCAGCTCTTGAAATGCTCCTAACCACACTGATAACTTGGCTGATGGCAAGCTCAGGGCAGTGAACCCACAGAGGAGCAGGGCTGAAGGGCTTCCCAAAAATTCCCACTGCACAGGATTCTGTGTCTGATGCCAAGGTAATTTCCATTTGAAATATTTCTTACATTGTGAAGGAATAAGTCTATGGAATCATCTACTCAGTTATAGGCACTGGTGAAATAGGGAATGACCTGGAAGGTCTACGTGATTTTAAGGATTTTAATCTGCTTTAGAAGTCCAGATTTTCTCCAGTTTCTGTGTTGTTTTTCACTCTGCTGTGCCCCCCTGAGCTTTCTCACTCAGGGGCAGTGATCAGGGTAAAACCACCTTCTCATCAGTTCCCTGTCTGCTCCAGGAAAACCTTGGGATTCTGGAGGAGCAAAGTCCCTGCCACTGTAGGAAAAGAGCAGGTTCATGACCACGAGGGCAGGCCACAAAAGTGCTGCAGGGACTGGAGCACCTCTGATATGAGGACAGGCTGAGTTAAGGCTGGGAATGGGCTCCAGAAAAACCTTATTGTGGCCTTTTAATACTTAAAGGGAACTTAGAAGAAAGATGAGAAGGAAGTTTTAAGAGGACCTATTGCAACAGGATGAGGGCAATGGTTTGAAAATAAAACCAGGAAGATTTAGACTAGATACAGGGGAAAAGATGTTTACAATGAAGGTGGTGAAACACCAGCACAGGCTGCCCAGAGCAGTTGTAGATGCCCCATCCCTGGAAAAATTCAAGGTCAGGATGGACAGGGCTCAAAGCCACCTGATCCAGTTGAAGATGACCTTGCTCATTGCAGGGGAATTGGACTGAATGACCTTCCCAACACTCCAGCCTTCCAACTCAAACTATTCTATGATTCTGTGATATGGGAGTGGAGCTTAAGTGGTGTTCTCATCCTAGAATAGGCCCCTGCATTTGATGTGACCAATTGCGTCCCTAAAGGCCATTGGCTGCTTTGAGCAGTGTCACATGAGGAGATTTCCACTGCAAACACCAAAATGATGAGGTCTCTTTTTCTAATATTAGAGATCTTCACGGTTCTCCTGGTTTGTAATCAGGGGAGAGAAGCAGACCCTGATTTATCTCCGCTGTGTTGGGCTGGCACTTAACACACACAAAAAAACACCAATAGAATTATTCCTCATCTATTATCTCTTATATTTGTGAACATTCAGTCAGATGAGTCCCACCATTGGCACCTGTGCCACAGCCAGGCTGGCAGCCCATGGCAGAGGGTCATAATCATGTGGGTCATAAGGCTCCTTCTGCTTCCAACAAATCCCTGAGTCCTTGTTCATCCTTTTGCTGCTGCAGAGGAATTTTTGGCTTTCCTGCCAGCAGCTTTTTCCCAGCAGGCTGCTCTGAGCTCCTCATCAGCCAGCAAATCCAAGCAGAGGAAGAAACACCAAGGTGAAGGAAATACTCCCTCCGTTGCTTCCATTTGAAGGCTGCGCCACCGAAGGTGTGCAGGGCATGATTTTGGCACAAGCACAAAGTGACAAACACTCTTTGCTCTCCCTTTAAATGGCAAGTTGCCCAGCAGTGGGAAAAAATTCCATCAGGGCTTAATGTTCTGCTGGATTTACAGGAAGCAGGAAAATAAGACCTGATGGAACTTGACATCCAGTGAAGGATTGTTTTCTGGGCAGTTCCCTCACCTCCCTGTCAAGCTCTGAAATCCTGGGAGAGAGAAGTCCCCAAGGTTGATTGCTGGGGTTTATTTTCAGATATTTTCATCCCTCTCAGTGTATAATTCCTCATCAAACTTCCCTGCCCTGGATCCCCTTCCAGAGTCCAATAAAAGCCTCAGAGTCAAAAAAGAAGAGGAATGTTCTGCCAAAGAGAATCATCTCGTGTGGGTTCCTTCTTTCTGGATGCTGGATCACCTCTCACAGCATCGCACTGCCCTGGCAGATGGGAAAGAACATCCACACCCCCAAAATCTGTACCTTTCTAACTCCTTAATAAATAAATCAGAAGGGTGGAAAAAAGGTTCTATTTTTTAAATCCAAAAATTTCATCGAGGTGCTGCTGTGAAGTGCTTTGAAATAAAAGTGAAAGGAGTTGAGACAGGGTTAAAATGGCACAAGATAGGAACTTTTTTCTAAAATTTGCTGCTGTTCTCAGCATAAGAGACTTGAAAGAGAGTTTAACGCAGTGCTGGCTGCAAAACCAACATCATAAAATGCTGTGGAAATCCAGCTGGTGAAACAAAATCCAATATTTGACCCTTAAGCCTCCTTTTTTTCACATTGCACTTGCAAATGTTTTGTAAAGACTGAAAATGTGGTCTCACATCAGGCAGCTCAAATGCCAATTACAGTGAAGGAAGAGTTTCCCAAAGTGATATTATTTTAACTAACTTCTCTAGACCTGAAGATTCCAGGAGTTGTGATGCTTTCACTCTTTGTAAAATACCCTCAGGGAAGTGTTCCCAGCACCAAGTCTGTGAGGGTTCAGAAAGAATTTGGATAATTCCCTCAGGAATATGGAGTAATTTTGGGGGTTGTCTCACACAGGGTCATGAGCTGGACTCAGTGATGGACCTTGTGGGTCCCTTCCAACTCAGGATGTTCGGAATTCAAAGGATTCTTTAGGGATCAAATCATGCAAAGGTGCTTCCAGTGTGTTGGGTAACACGAGCACCACATTCAACAAGTGCCTCAGACGTGGATATCAGACCTGCAGGTCTAGTCGTGGTCATTTCTGATGTCCAGTGCAACTTATAAAATCTGTTTTCTTGCCCTAATTCACCAGACAGTGAGAGCTGCAGCGGATTTAATTATCCTCCTAAAATCAGGCAATTAGCATCCTGCTTGCTTTCAGGGTTAATCTCTTAGTCCTCGTTTGGTTTTGATGCCTGGTGACCCTTAGACCCAGGTCAGGATTTTGTGGAGCACCCTTTCAATCAAAGAGCTGCTCATAGAGGAGGATGGTTATTTAAATTTCAAAAATAAAGCCTTTCAGGAAGGACAAAAAGGGAGAGAGTCAGTTTGGGACCTTAAAGTTCATCCCATTTCACTCCCTGCCATGGGCAGGGACACCTTCCACTAGACCAGGTTGCTCCAGTCCCAGTCCAGCCTGGCCTTGTAGCCAGGCAGACTTAAGAATAGGGCAGTTTGTCTTTTTTATAACAAATTCCCTTGCTTGGAGTTAGAAAAAGCTCATTCAATCTCCAATTTTATACTAATGCCAGAAGAATATTGTCGTCTCTCATGGGTTTTTTATTACATTTCATGATTTTATTGTGCCTTGCATTATTTATGATTTTTTTCCCTTAAATTTCCACCTCCAGAATTTGAGATGAACATTTTTTAAATACCCATTGTAAGATCTTCTATCTGTGAAAGCAACTTGAAAATACAAGACCTCCAAAGCTGGATGACAGGTAAAAACCACTCAGAGGCTATTCTGTTGTTATTGCTTTTATTTATTTGTTCTACAGTGAGATTTTCCAGCCTGACCTGGGATTTAACAGTGTTTTTCAGGCTGGGTGTGACAGCAGGTTATGTTCAGGTTTCAAGGACTTTAGGTTTATAAAATCAGGTAGGTAGAGTTTAAACACCCTCTCATCCTTAGCGGGAAAGGAGAGGTGCTGAATTATAACCAACTGTGGAAAAATCCACAGGGAAAGATGCTCTCCAGTGAGAAAAAGAAATTCTCAGTAATTATGGTTGAACAAAATTCCCTTTGCTGGCTTCTGGTTAAGACGAAATGTCAAATAAAAAGGGAAAACACAAGAATTGGTATTTTGGGCTGCAGTTCCCTCGTGAAGAGAGAGATTTGTGCCAGATTTTTTTCAGGAGAGCACAAACTTCCAGGGCAGGGCAAATTCTCAAGGCTGCTGCAATATTTATTCTGCATTTTTTTGCATTTCTCATTACAAGCCCATCTCCCTCCCAGGGCGAGGGATTTGTCTGACCTGGGCACCAAAAGCGTTGATGCACAAAGTCCCAAGAAGAGAGGAAGTTGATATTCAAGTGCTTGGAAGAGAATTCCTGACTGGATTAAAAGGACTGGCAAAAATCCCAACAGTTTGAGCGAGGCCATAAATTCCAACCTGGTTTTTAGTCACGTTACGTGTGTGGGTTTGAATTTTTAATGCATTAAAGGGCGTGTACCGAAATGACAGTGGTAGGCACAGAGATATTTATATGTGCATAAATAAATATAAGGGCTGTGTTGGTGATTATTATACAGACACATATTTATACCTCTTGGAAAGATAAAAAATGCATTCCTTTCTTTTAGTTTATTATCATCTTAATTTGTTTTACTACACAATGAGGTCCAGGAACCACCCAGGATATCTTAATGCCATTATTCCTTCAAACACAGTCCTGGGGAGGATCTTTCTAAAACCCAGAGTACGACTCATTTTAAAGCTTTATTTATATCCCATAGAATACAGGAACAAAAAGATCTTCAGACAGGTCATGATCCAGATCTGTTAATCAGGAATCTGGTCAGGAAAGGTCCTGCTCTTCCCTGAAGTGAGTGGAGGATATTTTGGTGCAGAAATGAAACTGATTTCACTGCAGAGGACAAAACAACTGAGCCTGAACGTGAGAACAACCAGAAGTCCTGACCAGCATTAATGAAACATCTGGAATATCCTCCCAGCAAATCCCGGGATCAAAGGCTGCAGGAGCAGTTGGCATTTTTCGGTTGTGCAAATAAGAGGAAAAGCATTTCCAGCTAATGGCTTCATTCACAGGAGGCCAAATATTCATCTCAGAGCTGCAGGAAGCAGAAAATTTCCCTGGTATTCATATTTATGATGTTTTCCATGGTAGGAGCCACGATGGCACTTGGTTAATGGCAGTGATGACACTCGTTGCAGGTGTTTCTACTTAAATTCTCGTTAACACTCTAATTTTGCTCTTTTGGCTTAAACAATGTTTCCATCCTGTTGTGGCTTCCTGGGAGAGAAGAAAGTGATTCCAAAGAGCACCTCTGTGGTTTCCAGTCGGGCTGAGGAGAAACTGGACTTTCCTACTCAGGAAAGGTCATTGGAATCTCAGTTTTTGCTCTGGCCTAAAATGGTGCTCCAGAACTGCCGGATCCTAAATTTCATTAATTATTTTGCAACCAGAGTTCAAGTGACTAAAGGCCATGGGATACCTGCACAATTCCTGGCTGAGGGGACATCTTACTGCTCTCCGTAACTCCCTGACAAGAGGTTGTATCCAGGTGGGGGGCAGCGTCTTCTCCAACATAAGACGTGACAGGGTGAGACAAAATGGCCTTAAGTTGTTCCAGGGGAGGGCTGGGTTGGATATTAGGGAAAATTTCTTCACGGAAAGGGTTGTCAAGAACTGACAGAGGCTGCCCAAGGAAGTGGTGGAGTCACCACCCCTAGAATTGTTCAGAACACCTATGGATGTGGCACTTGGGGACTTTGGTTTAGTGGTGAACATGGTGATGGGTTGACAGATAGACTTGATGACCTTAAAGGTCTTTTCCAGCCTTAAAGATCTGATGATTCTTCCCTTGGATGAGGTGAGGGACCAATATCCGAGCAGGGGTAAGTCCTAGAAACTAAATGTGCCCTTTGCTGTAGGAGGAGATGATTTGACCTCGAGGTACCTGAGGTGACTGTTCACAGTCCCAAACATGACATGGCCATGGCAAGGGGTTGGAATTAGATGATCTTTAAGGTCCTTTCCAACCCAAGACATTCTCTAATTCTTTGATTCTCTAATTCTAAGATTTTGTTTTCTATGATTTTCTTTCCAGTGCAAAGTGTCATTACTTCTGTTAACTTGATGAGCCGTGAGTGTGCACAGGAGCTGACCTTGCTCTAAGACTTAGTTGTGAAGGTTAAATTCCTCCATCCAGCCCATGAAATATTAATAGGCACTTTTTTTTTCTCACAATTTCCTTACCATTCTTCATCTTGTACAGAAAGAAGAAAAGGTTCAGGACTTAAACTTGCACATGTTTAAAATTAAATAGATGGAGAAGGAAGTCAGGAGGTTTATTTTAACCTCCCTGGTTACCTCTGTGCAGCTGAAATGGTGGGAAAGGATATAAAAACCCACCAGAATCTGCTCCAGCACTTGGGAGAAGTGGTTTAATGGACTTGGTCCAAGCTGCTTTGGCTGCTGGAGGTGGGGCACGTACTTATTGCAATCCATCAGCTTCAAGGCCATGAAAGCAAATCCACCTTCAGCATGTTAAAATGATATTTGAGGATGTCGGAAAACAGTATTTTCCACGTGTTTCCAGGCTGTGGGTATATTGGGACCCCTGTTCAGGGCTGCCCAGACTCCATAACAGCAGGGACAACAATAGAACAATCCCACATCCCATTCTAGTTCAGAGCTTTTCTGCTCCTGTAGCAACTGGGATGCCTCAACTCCCTCATCATTGACATTCCCAGCGACTCCTTTCCCTGCTCATTCCACATTCATGTGGAGTTGCTTCCTTTCAAAACTCATTAGTGGCATTTATCCTCATTTAAATGAGGAGAAGCCACATAGGTAAGATATACAGATGGCACATTGTCTGTGGAGAATCGTTAAAACTTGGAGGAGATTAAAAAACAAAGAAGGATATTTTGCTGAGGAGATAAAAACTCCTGCAGCAAATTATCTGCAGGAGAAAGAAAGACAAAGGTCTGCTGGAAGGCAGGGCTGACTCTTGGGAAGGAGTGAGGCAACCTCTGGAGGAGTAGACGGGAATGTGGAGAGAGATTTTCACCTCTCAAAATGACAAGAAAAGGAAAAAAACAGAACAAAGTGATGAAAGAGGTGGGAAGGCAAGGCTGAGCTGATGAGCTGGGAACAGAAGACCTGTGGGAAAGGAAGTGCTGCTCAAACAGCAAAGTTACTTCCAGGTGTGGGACCTAGAAGTGTCCCCAGAGCTCAAATCCTGCAGTTTTGGCCACATCCTGGCTCAATGTCCAAGCAAAGACAGGAGATGCACCAGCAATTCCCTTCTTCAGGCGTGGCCAGGGATTCTGGACCATTCTCCAAGGAATGCTGTTTCATGACCAGAAACCTTCTCATTTACAGCATAAATGCAACACGTTTCCACACATTTCTTGCTTCATCTTTGCCTTTCACACTGATGTTGTTTTTCTTTTCTGGCTGTTTAACTCCTAGGCTCTCCCTGAAGTTTGGGAAGTGAATTAATGATGAACTCACACTGCTGAGGAAGCACCAAGGAATTTCCCAGCAATATTGCCCAGCATGTCCTGTAACATCCATACCATCTGGGATTTCCCATGATCTGAAGCATCCCGCAGATTTTGACCTGTTTGCCCTTTGATATTTATTTTGGCCTTAGATTCAAGGCCTCAATTTATGTAGCACAAACATACCTGTGGTATCTTATAACCTCTTATTTGTCTAGCACAAAGACTCAACCCAAACCCCAGCACTGTGCCAGCTACTAAGAACAACATCAGCTCTATTCCAGCTGAAACAAGGACAGCAAGGCACATTTGGTCCATGTTTGAAGCTTATGGGTATTGTTAGGAAGTCTACAGATTTATTGGGTTAAATTGGGTCCAACTGTGGCAAAATAAACTAACTTAATAGAATTATATACTCGAAGAGTCAGAGAATGGTTTATATTGGAAGGGACCTTAAGGATCACCTCATTACAACCCTCATGGGCAGGGACACCTTCCCCTAGACCAGGTTGCTCAATTTGACCTTGAACACTTCCAAAGAGGGTAGTTTTAGGTAGGATACAGGGAAGAAATTGTTCCCTATGAGAGTAGTGAGGCTGTGGAAGAGCATTCCCAGGGAAGCTGTGGATGACCCTTCCTGTAGCAGCCAAGCAACTCAGAGACACCGAATCTGTCCCACACTGGGAACAGACGTTTCCTGTGTTAAGCAGAAATTATCAGTTTGGCAGCAGTTTTCTTTAGAAATGGTCACATTAGTCTTTCAAAGCCTTAAAAATATACAGAAGCACTAACAGCATCCTGGAATAAAAAATACAGTTACTATTCGGTTTTATGGTGTTCCCCTGGGCAGAGAACATAAAGAAAAGCATCTTGCAGTTAAAAGGGATCCGTAAAATGAGTTCTTGACCCACAAGCTACACCCAAACAACTGCTGTCATCTGTCAGCAACTAATAAAACCCTTCTGCTCTCACCTCAGTGACTCCTTTAGAAAGACATGGAGCTGCTGGAGAGGATTCAGCAATGATGAGGGGTCTAGAGCCTCTTTCTTGTGAGGAAAGGCTGTGGGAGCTGGGCCTGTTTAGTCTGGAGAAGACTGAGAGGGGATCTCACCAATCCATATAAATATCTTAAAGAGGTGCCATGAGGATGGTGCCAGACTTTTTTTAGGGGTACCCAGGGATAGGACAGGGAGCAACGGCCATAAACTAAAACACAATAAATTGCACCTCAGCATGAGGGTGGGAGAGCCCTGGAACAGCTGCCCAGGGAGGGTGTGGAGTCTCCCTCTCTGGAGACATTCCAAACCTACCTGGACACTTCCCTCTGTGACCAGCTCTAGGGGACTCTGCCTGGGCAGGGGGGTTGGACTGGATGATCTCCAGAGGTCCCTTCCTACCCTAAACATTCTGTGATTTCAGACTGCTTGGGGACAAAAGCTGTTCAACCCCTCTGGGATTCTGCTTGCGCTTTAAAACACGTTTTTCCTGGAGTCTCCTCCTCACACCCAGCCCCGACTGCTCTCACTTGCTCTGTACTCTTGTCTGCTCTCCACACTTTAGTCCCTATGATTTCTATGCTCCCACTGTTCAGTTGCAAGTCCCTGTTATCTTTTCAGTTGTTTTCAAGAATACTGTTTAAATAACAGGCAGAATTAGCTGAGGATCATCCTCCCCTGTAGTGAAACCAATTTTATTGGAGTTGTTCCAGCTTGGAAGGAGCTTGGAGCAATCTGGTCTAGTGGAATGTATCCCTGACCAGGGCAGGGGGTTGGACTTGGATGGTTTTTAAGGTCCCTTCCAGACCAAACCATTCTATGTTACCATGATTCCAGCAGTCAGACACATCACCATTCCCAACATCTGCCTGTGGAAGCTGGGAAGTGTGAGTAGGAGCTGCCTTCTTACCCCAGTTTTTTTTTTAAATGCCACATTTGTGTATTAATGGACATTGTTTTCCTGATTGCCAGGTGAGCAATTGTGTGGGAAAACCCAGATGGACCAGCAGGAATCACAGACTGAAGAGCTGATGCATCCTGGTTATTCATTGTCCAATGAACATGGCTAAGCATTTCCCAAATTCCTGCAATGCAGTTTTTATAGTTGTCAACGAGAAAGCTGAGGCAGAGGAAGGTTTAAAAAAAGACTTCAAAAGTGATGCATGGAAGATTAAGGAAAAAGAGCATTTTTCTCTTTGGTTTTAAGGGCTTATAAATTCCTTATCCATCTTGTTCTGGGATTTCCATCAGGTTTTCCGGCTCTGGAATCCCAGACCATAACAGGTCCTACCTCAGCCATAGGACTGCTTTGAAACACAAGCGATGCTACAACTCAGACTAATAATCCAGGGAGCCTCTTGACCTGCTTCTGCTCACTTTGGCTTTACATTTTCCAGCTGTTTTCTCCAGGCATGTGGATGATGGGCATCCTTTAAAAACCCCAGCTCAGATTTTTGAACAATCCCACGTCTCCACCAATTAGAGTTTATAAAAGATCCATGTGAATACTCTGGGGTTGGCAATAAATACTTAACTGAACATACACCAAGGCACATTTGGTGGCAGAGGGAGAGTGTATTGTGTCCAGGGAAGTCTGGTTATTAAGAGAATTTTCATGGCATGAAGAAAGGTCAAACTGGAAGACAAGAGCTCTCCATGCCTTGTGCTAAGGGGTCATTTTCTCCTGCAGAACTCTGAGGAAAGAGGTGTCTGTGCAGAGGAGTCGAGTTATTTTACCCTCTTTTATAACTAATCATCAGCTGTAACCAGCAATCAGCTCAGCAGCCTTGTCATCCTCTCTCACTCACTCTGCCCACATCCAGCTGGAACCATTAACTCCAGCTTCCAGCTTTTCACAAGTACAGAACGGTGAAATCAGTCAGAGAGAACCTGGGAAGGAACTCTGGAAGAGGTTTTATAATTAGGGAAGAAAACTGCTCAGCGTTATAAGCAGGATGCACCTTTCAAATACGGTCATATTAAAGTATGGAATGTGTATTGGCACATAGGATTTGCAAAGTCCAGCTGTTTGCAAGGTCCAGCTGTTTGCAAACCAGGTACTTGGAATTGCGTCAGCCACAAACCTCCAAAAATCATGAGCTAAGGTTAAAAATTACAGGGATTAAGCAATGCAGCATTAATTAATTTGTTAATGATTCCAGGATGTGGTGTTTTCATGCAATTCTGTGCCTGGGGGACACCAAGGGAAGGCCAAGTAGTTCTTCCTTCAGTTCCAAAACACTTTTATTTGGGACAGTCATCCATGTGGCAAAAGGTCTGTCACCAGGAATCACATCCCTCAGGGTACAATGGCAAAAGCCACCAGTCCCGTAACCCCACAAACTGAAATTAGATCCCAACCCTGGAATGATCTCAAAGCAAAAATTTATCTTAGGTCATTTTTATGAAAAATTATTAATCAGTCCAACTTTTCCAGAGAATTCATTGGCCTTTTAGGGCACCCAAGGTAATCTAAGAAGATATTCCAGTGGGGATTCAAAACGTGAGGGAATATTTCCCCTCAGAGGTTCAGATCTAGGAATGTCTATCTCTATAAAAATTGCATTTATTTGTCTGTGATTTAAAAGCTACAAATAGAATCACACAATGGTTTGGGTTGGAAGAGACCTTTAAGACCATCCCATTCCAACCCCCTGCCATGGACAGGGGCACCTTGCACTAGACCAGGTTGTCAGAGCCCCATCCAGCTCTGACAGGGAGTAAAAATTGCATTTCCTGCCTTGCAGTCACAGGAACAAAGCAAGTTTAATCAAAGATTATGACCACTTTTATTGAAAATTAGTTTGGGCCATTTCCACTCCATTCCATCTGTAATTAGGGAGATAAGGGAGATGGGATTTGGCAGGGAGACACGAAGTCTCAGTCCAATAACTCTGCCACTCAGGGTACTGAGGTGCCGTCACCTCCTTGGCTAAGAACTGAGTCTTACTGTGAGCCATGTTTATCACTCGGTATTAAGGGTTCCTGAGGTGCCCTAAAGACACTGGGAGAGGCTGAAATGTGCATCCCCCACCTCACACCCAGCACTGCTGAAAAATTTTGATAAGGAAATTTGCTGTGGAGGGAGAAAAACAGCCCAGTGTTGCTTTTTTTCCAGTCCTTGCATCCAAGTGACACAATTTGATTTACAAACCAGGACTAAGAAGTGCCAGATTTCCAACTAAACCTTTCCACTGCTGTGAACGCTTGGGATGGACAAGCATTGTTTCTTCACTGGGCAAAATGTGCTTTGGACTTCTGGGGCTGCGGGAGCCAACTGAGGCATCCAAGGACTGGTCGGTGCAGTTTGGGGCATTAAATGTGGTTGGTGACAAGGTTGGCGTTGGAAGGAAAGGGGTGTCGTAACCAGGGCTGTGTCTTGGGCACCGTGATGGTCCAAGTCCATCTGTCTTGTCTTGACAACTCAAAGGCAGGAAGAAACGACAGATGCCACTCGTGTTTCCTTGTGAGACACCACCTGGAGCACCAAATCCAGCTCTGGGTTCCTCAGAATAAGAAGAAAGTGGAGCTTCTGGACAAGTCCAGAGGAGGTCATGGACATGTTCCAAGGGCTGGAGCCCCTCTGCTCTGGAGACAGGCTGGGAGAGCTGGGGATGTTCACCTGGAGAAGAGAAGGATCCAGGGAGACCTTAGAACCCCTTCCAGAGCCTAAAGGGGCTCCAAGAGAGCTGGAAAGGGACTTTGGACAAGGGATGGAGGGACAGGACACAGGGAATGGCTTCAAACTGCCAGAGGGCATAGGATGGATAGGATATTGGGAAGAAATTATTTCGTATGAGGATGGGAAGGCCCTGGCACAGGTTTCCCTGTGAGAAGCTGTGGCTGCCCCATCCCTGGAAGTGTCCAAGGCCAGATTGGACAGGACTTGGAGCAACCTGGTCTAGTGGAAGGTGTCCCTGCCCATGGCAGGGGGTTTGAAATGAGATGATCTTTGAGATCCATTCCAACCCAAACCACACTTTGTTTCTATGATTCCATAATTCCCTGATGGGAGCCACCACTGCACACTCTTCATCTGCAGAGCAAAAATAATCTTCGCATCAAACCCACAACTTAGGCCTGAAGAACCTCTATTGTGGTTGAGATCTGCTGCTGCTGGTGTCTGCAGGCAACACAAACCCAACTTGGCCTAGGCTGTGTCCATAGAAAAATCCTCTCCACCCTGGCAAAACAATAGTATTTAGGTGGAATTTTTGTATAATTTTTGGTGTGCAGTCTTTGAAAGAACCTCCTGGCCCTTCTCAGCTCTTCACAGCAACCTCATCAGGGCCTAACCCTTCGATGTTTATCTTCAGTTGCACAATATCTGAGTAGCACCTGAGCTGAGCCCCACGGCAGAGCAGCAACACAGAGGATTTGTCGAGCACAAAATGTCACGCCCTGCTCTGCCTGCTCTGAGCCTTGTCTGAGCTGGACAATTTGCAATAAAGCTGCTGGATTATCCCTTTTGAAGATCATTTGCAGAGGCACCTTCCATCCGAAAATCTTGGCAGAGCTCCTAAAGCCGGGCTTCCTTGAGGAACATCAAAGTATTGACTAAGCATAAAAGTTGTTAAACCTTTCCGACTGTGTTTGGTTGTTGACTTTATGCTCTTCTGTGATTCGGGTTTTTATGGGCAAATGCACAGAGAGCATAAACTCTTCATGATATTTCCAAGTGGAAAACCAGACTGAGATTGCCTTGGAACGTTTCATAAAGGGATTGTGTGGAAATGGGACATCATTTGCTGACTGCACAAGTAATTAAATATGCAGAAAAGATGTAACTCTCTCTAAAACTGATCACAATTATCCATTATTCTGCTCTCGGTTTAATGAGTGTTTATACTAAAAGCCTGTCTGAAGTTTTAACTGGAGTGCTGTGAGTGACATCTAGATAATGAAATGCAGTGATTTAATATCCTTGAAGTTCCCGTTCCCAGAATGATCCCAAAGTGCTCTGTATTTTTACAGCCCTGAACAATGGAATCCAAAATATTGGGTTTCCCTTTATACGTCTCCCTTTCATTACTCTGCCTTAATGAACTATGAAGTCATGATCAGGCTTGGACAGGAAGGCAAATATTCATCTTAGAATATCAGAGCAAATTCTTTGTCTCTTGAAAGGCTCTGTCTTCTGAAACTTTACCCTCTCAAATAAGGTATTTAATTTCATTTATTTGGAAGGTCTCAATGTTTGAAGCAGAGCTACAAAGGCCTTCAGAGGAGGATTCATCTCTGTGCCTTATCTGCAAAGTTTTTGAGAGAAATCACCATCTGGAAGTGTCTATTTCTCTCTACAAACTACAGAAGGAGCTTAATCACTTATCTAGAATGAGTCATTAATTTAAAGTTGTTAATTTAACTAAGCTGGACTCAGCTCTCCGAGTTTAGGATAATAAAGTCTTAGCTGCCTACACGTTCAGGTACTGTCCCCTCATTTATCCAACATGAGCCCAGTTTTGTGAGTTTATCACAGGAGCAGAGAATGGTTGGGGTTGGAAGGGACCTTAAAGATCATCTCATTCCATCCCCTTCCATGGGCAGGAGCATCTTCCACCAGACCAGCCCATCCAACCTGACCTTGAACAATTCCAGGGATGAGTTTGACTGAAGCTGATCTATAAAGGCGCCTCCCTTGATTTCAAATAGAAAAATCCATCGCTTTTCTCTATATAAACTCAGTCATTTCTACCCATATTTTAAATGTTTGTCCTGTTTGATATTGGAGTTTTTCTAACCTTGTTTCCCCCCTCCCCGTAGCTCTTGTTACACATCTCTCAGCTGGATTAAAGAGCTCTTAGCAATCGTGCTGTTTTTTTCTTTTCCCCTTTTGAAAGGCTTTATTCACCTAATCAAATCACTCTCACTTATTTTGTTCAGCTAAACAGATGGAACAGGCTCCACATAAAATCAGAAATAAACAGGAATGGCAACCTTAAAACAAAGTGGATTTCTCCCAGCTTTGAGAGATCAGCTTTAGATGATAAAAAGTTCTCCATTTGCTCCCTATCCTCACAATAAATAAATAAATATATGGGATTCTGGAAGGATCTGAATAATGGTGGGATGCATTTCTACTTGTTTTCTTAGAGGAAGCTGCAGTCCCTGAAAGTGGATTTTATTGAGAAATAAGGAAAAATATTGGCAAAAAAGAATTCCCAGTGCAAATTTCCCACATCCCACTCTGGGCTCGATAATAAACCAGTAACAACCAGAACAGAGGTTGGTTCATGGGCAGTGGGAGGAGGACCAAGGCTGCAGGTGAGTCCCAGCATGAGATTTCCAGGTGTGATTGAGTGCAGAGGACAAGGATAAAGCTGTTCCCAGGAGAAGAGCAGCTCAGTCAGGAATAACTTCCCAAAGACAATTTCGGAACTGTCTGAATTCCATGGTCTTTGTTCTCAAAGTGCTCCAGTCACTACAATAACTCTGCATCTCTGAATATTCCTTAAAAGATTTGGTGGAACAGTTTAGGGAAATATAATTATTTTGATTTTTTTCAGTTAAAATGTCAACATTTAAAATTTCCAAACCTTTCTGAATGTTCAGAAGGAAATATTTCCACTTTAAAAACACCATTGGAAAGAAACATGTATTCATTTTATTGGAATATGAGCAGTTTCAAAATAAAACTGAAATTAGTTTCCTTTATTCTTAAACATCATTCCATAGTTCCTTTACCTTGGCCTTTGCCAAGGTAGGAGAGAAACTGGTCACAAGGCCCTGTGGAGTTTTAGAACGCATATTAGGGAAAATATTTTCATGGAAAGGATTGTAAAGCATTGGAAAGGGCTGCCCAGGGAAGTGGTGGAGTCACCACCCTTGGAAGTGCTCAACATACGGATGTGGCACTTGAGGGCATAGTTTAATGGTGAACGTGGTGGTGGTTGGATTTGCTGAACTCAAAGATCTTTGCCAACATTAGAAATGCCATGATTCCATGGATATTTTCCAGGCTTTGAGATCCACCTGCACATCTGCAGCATCACATTCAATGCTGATGTTGCATCAGCAGCCCTAAAGGCAAGTGGCTTTTCCCCAAACCATGGACTGTCCACGTGGACTCCAATCTCTCTCTTCCTGCCTGCTGCGTTCCCAGGCAGGAGGACCCAGGAAGGGTCAGGTAGAGCCCTGAAACACAGCCCTGTCCACCTCCTTGGAGTGCAGGGACTTGAGAAAGGAGCCAGAGGGGGAATATTCTGTGTTTTGAGTCTGCCCCTACTTGTCCAGGATTATGGAGCTCTCAATCATGTATTCTGAAGTTTATTAATGGAATTGGCATGTAATAAGATAGTCTAAATATTTCAGTTGTGATAACCTTCACCTTCTCTCCCTCCAGTATCTCACATTTCACTGTGTTCCTAAGGAGGCTCAGTCTGCTTGTTACAGCTGGATAATTCTTTTATCACTCCAAGGCTCTCCACTGGATCTCTCTCTCTCTCTAAATCTTCCTCCTTAATTATTCTCACAAAGTCTCTCTTTTTCATTCCTAGATTGGAGCCGGAGGTTCACCCACCAGGCCCTGGCAATTCCCAGCAAAGCCCTCACTCAGTGTCAATCATTCTCGCTCAGAGCTGGGAGTGAGAATCAGAGGTTCAGGGAATAGTTCAGGTTGGAAAAGCCCTCTGAGATCATCAAATCCAGCTGTTATCCCAGCACTGCCAAAGCCACCGCTAAACCACGTCCCCAGGTGTCACATCCACACACCTTTTAAATCCCTCCAGGGTTGGTGACTCCACCACTGCCTTGGGCAGCTGTGCCAGGGCTGGGCAACCATTCTGGGGAAGAAATTGTTCCATATGTCCAATCTAAACCTACCCTGAGTCACCCTGAGGACATTTCTTCTTGTCTTGTCACTTGTTACCTGGGAGAAGAGCCCAATCCCCACCTGGCTACAACCTCCTTTCAAGGAGATGTAGAAGGTGATAAAATCTCCCCTGAGCCTCCCTTTTTTCCGGGCTAACAATTCCCAGCTCTCTCAGACATTCCCCATAAGACTTTTCCTCCAGAACCTTCATCAGCTTTGTTGCCCTTCTCTGGACACCCTCCAGCTCCTCCATGTCTTGTATTTTTTATTGTCTTTTGGTGAAGTTGAATGATAGAATATCCTAAATCAGAAGGGACACACAAGGGTCATTGACTCCAACTGCTGACCCTGCACGGGACAACCCCAAAAATCCCACCATGTGTCTGAGAACATTGTCCAAATGTTTCTTGACCTCTGTCACGGTTGGGGTCATGACCTCTTAATGTGCCCCAGTGTGTTAACCACCATTGTTAAAGGTTTGGGATTTATGTATGAAAATGAGGACAGACTGCTGGAAGTTGGCTTTGTAAAGCTCAATCCATCAATAATTGGAGAGGCTGTCACTTTGTATAGCTTTTAAGTGTGATGGATGGATGGATGGATGGATGGATGGATGGATGGATGGATGGATGGATGGATGGATGGAGCTACTGTTTATTCTCAGGCTGAGATGTGCAAACAAATATTGACAATATTCCAGGCTCTGCCCTTCCTTGTTTCTGATCTGTGGGGAGTGAAAGGGAATGGTTCAGAGGGTTGAGAAAGGCCAATCTCAAGACCTTCTGTTTCTGACTTCTGCATGCGGATGGTTAGAGAGCCAGGCTTGTTGAGTCTCCTCAAGAAGTTTAAGGTGGCTCCATTAGCTAAGGAATCCAAGGCAGATGGCCTCGAGCAGCAGCCAAGATCCCTGAGCATTCCCTGCCTTTGAATATCCTTTTTCCTTGGATTACATTCCAGCTGTGACCTGGCCCGTCACGATAAAACCTGAGCTCCTCTCTACCAAGCTGCAAATATTCCCGTGTTCCACACAGTTCATCCTTCTATTTCTCTTCCTCTGATTCCTTCAGGAATTACAGAAACAGAATCCTAGAATATCCTGTGTTGGAAGGGATCCACAATGCCACCAAGCCACGTGCAGGACAACCCCAAAAATTCAGTCATTGCCTTAGTTATTGCCTAATTCATTCTACAATGTGACAGGCTCAAGAGAATGGGTTCAAAGCTCAGAATGCAGAGTTGAAGGGCCTTTTGCTGGTGTGGTGGGCAGCTTTGACGT
The DNA here is from genome assembly GCA_013396755.1 of Sclerurus mexicanus. Classification (NCBI taxonomy): domain Eukaryota; kingdom Metazoa; phylum Chordata; class Aves; order Passeriformes; family Furnariidae; genus Sclerurus; species Sclerurus mexicanus. Next base: position 240,732 of record VWZF01002253.1, on the reverse strand, counting down.
GTGGAAAAAACCTGGAAATTTCCCAGGGATGACATCCAGCTGGGGCTTCTACAGCTTTGCGATGGTTCCCGACGTCATAAAAACTGTAGTGAATCATTAGCCCACATATTCAATGTCAAAAGAAGAGTGTTCAGCTCTTGATTTTGAATTCTGCCCTCCCACTGTATCTGAAATTTTCTTAAGCCACCCTAGTTTTCTCTTCCTATAAAGCAGCTTTGTTCTGGCTTAAAGAGTTTATTTTCCCCCACGGTTTTCCAGATTTGACAAACCTTCTGTCATGACACTTAAATAGCTCCTCTTCCTTCTGTCCTCTGGACAGCTATGGTCTTGGTGGTTCAACCACAGAATTCCCTCTTTCCTTCATCCCCACTGTCAAGGATCTCCTGATTTGCTTCATCAAGTTATGCCCACGCATGCGTGCCACAGAACCAGAGAATGGTTTGGGTTGGAAAGGACCTTCAAGATCACCTAGATTTGTCATGGACAGGGACACCTTCCACTAGACCAGGCTGCTCCATCCAATCTGGCCTTGGGCACTTCTAGGATGAGGCAGCCACAGATTATATGGGTAAACTCTTCCAATACATCACTACCCTCACAGGGAAGAATTTTTTCCTAAATTCCAGTCTAAATCTACTCTCAGTGTGAAGCCATTGCCCCCTGTCCTGTCACTCCACGCTCTTGTCAATAGTCTCTCTCCATCTTTCTTGTAGCTCCTTCAGGTGCTGGAAGGCCACAGTGAGGTCACCCCAAAGCCTTCTCCTCTCCAGGCTGAAAAATCCCAGCTGTCCCAGTCTTTCCTTCCAGCAGAGCTGCTCCATCCCTCTGATCATCTTGTCGTCCTCCTCCAAACTTGGTCCAACAACTCCATGTCCTTTCTGTGCTGGGGATCCCAGAGCCACCTTGGGTGTCATGTTCTGTTTGGGAATTGGCACATCCCAACGGCCCCAAAAGGGAGAGGTCATTCCCACGAGTGCAGGTTGCCTGGAGAACATCAGGACAGACAGACCAGCAAACATCTGCAGCTTCTTGTCACACTTGAGAGAGGTGCAGTCAGGATTGCAAGAAGTACCAGAAAAAAAGAATTTGACTGGAACTCTTTCCCTGAAAACATTGGATTGACAAGGTCCATGAAGAGCAGGAAAGCTTCAAAATAGTGTTTGCAAAGAGCTGAAAATTAGCTCCATTTTTGTGGGACAAAGAAAAAGGGGGTAATTTTTCTTACCTGTCAATCAGTGAAATCATCTGGAAGACCTGAAAAAAAAAAAAAGGAACTAAAAACACCATCCCCAAAGAGAGAAGAATCCAAATGGTCATTAATTGACCCGTGTAGGTGCAAGAACACGAAGAACCTCACGAGGGAGAGTTTAAAACAAGGTGGGTTTGATGCTGAGAAGGTGTCTGAAGAGAAACACATCTGTTTGTGTTTGTGTGCACGCACAAGGAACGTGTGTCTTAGCAAATGATCATTTTCCAGTTAGCAATAAAAAAAAGAAAGGAATAGAAAAGGCTGGAATGCTGTTTTGATGCCAGGACTCCAGGCTGGTGATTTCTGACAGCACAATGTTCGTTTGGCTGAATCCCTCTAATTGCTGTTCAGCAACACAAATAGTTGTCCTGGGGGAGGAAGTCACCCTCCCTTAACTCCTTGTTTTCCCAAATCAGTTGTGCTCATCCATTCAGGATATGGATTTTGCTCCAACCCTTCTCTCAGAGCCCTTCAGGAAGGTTGGTAGATCAGCACATTTGATGGAGCCCTGGAAAACACTCCCCTCCCCAGTTGTGTTCTGCCAGAGACAGGCGTGTTCTTGCCATCAACATGTTCTTCACCCACCTTTTGTCAACAGCTGACAGGGAGCCCAAAATACCATTCAATTAAAGTCCTCTGCTTCAATCCTGGTAAAGAATTCAGCCCTTCACTGGAAAGTTTGAAATAACAAGCCTGGGAACAGAAACAAGACCCAAGACACCTCAGGATCAACCCCCAGGGACCTAACCTCTCCAATCCACAGCCCTGGATCCATAAGATGATGTTTTTTTCTCTTCCCCACATCAAAATTGGAGTTTTAGTTTTATTTTTTTTTCAGGCTGCAAAGCCATCAAAATGCAAACCTTCAAATGACTGAGCGTTTTGACACTCAACATTTAAAACAAAGGTAAAAAGCTGTGTGTCTAAACAGAGCTTAATTATTTATGAGTCATTCTCCAGCTGTGGTGTGGGGAACTCGTGGCTCAGCGGACTGTGCTGTCAGATTAGTTCATATTAAATTAGATATTGGGAAGAAATTCCACCCTTTGAGGGTGGGGAGGCCCTGACACAGGTTGCCCAGAGAAGCTGTGGATACCCCATCCCTGGAAGTGTCCAAGGCTAGGTTGGGTGTTGCTTGGAGCAACCTGGGCTAGTGGAAGGTGTCCCCGCCCATGGCAGGGGGGTTGAAACCAGAGCATATTTAAGATCCCTTCCAAATCAAACCATTCCATGTTTCTGTGTTTTCTGCTCACAGTGGGACTCAAAAACACCCCTATGGGATTACAGCTCTTCCCACTCTCTCCATGATTTACTTCTCCAGGATTTTAACCTGAGTTTGCCTGTTTTCCTGGTAAATGGATCAGCTCCATTAGGTTGACTCAGAGTTGCTGACAGGTATGTTATTTTTTAACAACTACAGTGTTCTAAATGCCAATCCTTCGCACCAGAGACCCAAGAAACATATTCTGGCAGGTAAATGGGCACTTGATTGACGCTGTAATGTAATTTAAAAACAGATATATTACTCTGTAAAGTCTGGATTGCGCTTCCCCAAACTTTATTTTTCCATGCAACTTTCTGCAAGTGTCTCTTCGTGCCACCACATCTTGACAGCAGGATTTGTTGAGTGCTGTAGGAAAAGATTTCACTGTGAAAACTCAAATTGACCTGCCAGGCCTGCAGAGCTCACTCAGTAAACAATCTTTTAAAATTTTAAAATTATTCTGTTTGATGGAGTATATCATGAGTAGGCTGGAGACAACAGGTAAGGATTAATTGTTCTGTTTCCTCCGGTGAGAGGTGACCAGGAGGAAGAATCAGAAGAAACAAAACCAGCTGGTTCTTTATTTGTTTGGTCAAAGATTGGACTTGATGATCTCAGAGGTCTTTTCCAACCTTAGTGTAATTAAGCTATCCCAGGATATGGTGAATGCTAAAAGCTTAGTGGAGCTCATGGAATAAATGGATAGCTCCTGGAAGATAAATCCATCAAAGGCTGCTAGGACACAGGGTCTATCTCTGGAAGTTTCAAGGATAAAAAATGACTGAACTGTGGGAAACCAGAAGGAAAAATCCTCCTGTTATCACCCTCTACTTATTCTCTTCCTATGCTTGGACTCCTGGTTTTGGACACTCAGAGCCAGGAGAGCAGCTCAGTGACTCCTTATCTGACAAAGTGTGGCTGGTTTTATGTTTTTTAGTGGGTAAGGGACATAAAATGAAGGCACACAAAAATTGTGTGACAGAAGAGAACCAAAGTGAAGGGGAGAAAGAAGACTGAAGAACATGTGCAGTAAAATCATCAGAACAAACACGAAGCTCCAGGACACACCTGCACCAGGGTTGGAAGGGTGAGCAAATCTCCTAGATGGTTGCTGATCCTGATCCTCCTACATCATTGGGATGTCTGACTATTGAACTGGATCCAGGTCACCAGCCCTGCCAGCGCGTCACTGGTGCCTGAGAGGGAGATGACGGTTTATCATTCCTTTGACATCTCCCTCAGGATGTGCCTCTTCCTCTGGATCTGCCATTCCCAGGCCTGAAGGAAACGACTGACTCTTGGAGGTTCACTTTGAGCGTGTTACTGCACTAACAGGAGCTACAGAGTCAATGGCACAATATCCAAACCCCCTGCTGCCTGAAAGACACTTCTCCAGCTGCTGAAAATTGACCTACAAGTCAGAAGACCAGCTTTTTATTCCCATTCTCAGCTCTATTGCTCTCAGTAACTCTGCACAAATCCTATTTTCCCTCCACATTTCCATGTTGTATCATCTCCGTGTTTCATCATCTCCATTACTCCTCTTATCTGAATTTTCAGCCCTTCATGACCAATTTTTCCCTGATCAGAACACCCCTGGGAATGGGAAAGGGCCAACTCTGAGAATTTGGTCTAGTGGGAAGTGTCCCTTCCCATGGCAGGAGTAGATAGCATTTTTTAGGTCCATTCCATGATCTTTAAGGTCCCTTCCAAACCCTTAACATTCTATGATTCTTAAGACCAGTTCAAATTTAGCCTGTTAAAGAAAAAAGATGATTCCCACTGACTTCTAGCGATGGTCTTGCAGAAGAGCAATATTTAGGACACCCTCTAGAAAGGAGAAGTGCTCAGGTGTTCAGCAGATGCCACAAGAGTCACAAGGATCACACAACTCTTCTATCAAGTCCATGAAGGTGAACAGCCCAGCCAGACTGTTCATGACTCCCCATATTCCTGCCATGCTGGTGACACCTGCCATGAACCTGGAGTGGAAACCCTTTGCTGACCAAGGCATCTCTTCTCACTTCTCAAGGAGAAAGAGTAATTAAAAAATAACAAAACTAATGTTCTCAGGCACAAGGTGGGCTGTCCTGTGCAAGACTGATTTAGACTTGGATGATCCTTGTTGGTCCCTTCCAACTGTGGATATTATTTGATGTGAAAATGTGAAGCTGCAAGTTCTTGTCCACATCCACCCACTCTTGGCAATCTCATTGCCACAGGAACTTTAGCATGGACACCTGGAGCTCTTCTGTCCATGGTGGTGGCAGTGGCCCCAGTGTTGGGGTCAATATGTGGGGACCACATGGTCACTGGGGCTGGGGGACAACGAGCTGTGCTGAAGAGGGTGGTGCTACTGGCTGAGGTGACCAGTGTAGCTTCAGGTTGGGGTTTCTGTTTCCCTGAGAAGGAAGGAGATCCCTTGTACTTAAAATTGTAGAATTATGGAATCATTTAGGTTGGAAAAGTCTTCTAAGATCATTGAGTCCAACTATCCCCCCAGCACTGCCAAGGCCACCACTAAACCATGTCCACAAGTGTCACATTTACACGTCTTTTAAATCCCTTCATGATTGGTCACTCCACCACTGCCCTGGACAGGCTCTTCCAGTGCCTGACAACCCTTTTGGTGAAGAAGTTTTCCCTGATATTCACCCTAAACCTTGTCTGGTGAGACTTGAAGCCATTTCCTCTGGTCCCAACATTCGTTACCTGGGAAAAGAGACCAACTCCCACCTCACTACAACCTCTTTTCAGGTATCTGTAAAGAGTCAGAAGGTCTCTACAAATTACCTGTTTCTCCTTTGAAATCCTTTCCCATTCCCTTGGTTTTGCTGGATTTTGCTCCACTGGCCTCATTGATCTGCTGGAAACGTTGGCATTGCAGCTCCACGTGGATCCTCACGAACAGAAAGGAGCTGTAGATGGAACTAATCCCTCCACCATGGAAAAAGCAGTGGGTAAGGTCAGGTTTGGAATTATTTGCTCCAGGATCCTGGTGGCTGCTGCCTTAGGCCAAGTGGCCGAGCCCCCTGGGACTTCTTCCCAGCACTAACATAGCACATGATGTTGAGTGGGTTCCAGGATCAATTATTCCAGAAAACGCAGGCCTGATAGGAATTTGAAATCATTTTGAATGTGAGCAAGAAGGGCTTTTTCTTCAGATTTGTTTAAAAATGTGTCCCCAGATCAGCTTTTGTAAGAAATGAGGTTTTTTCCTATTTCTCTGAGCCTTGTGTTTGTCTATCGCTGCCTAAAATTCCTGGAAATCCGGTGAAGCAGTTTCCAAAAAAACTTCACAGCACCAGAGATATTAAACATAGAAATACCTGGACATTTTAGAAGAGAAAAGGGACAACTGAATTTTGATCCTCACTAAAGCAAATATGGTTAAGTGAAGTCTTTATTCTCCATCAGAAAGTCCACAAAAGAAAACAGCAAAGGCATCCCAGCTTGGGCAGTTCTATAAAAATGGAGCTGGGGAAGGGTCTGGAGAACCAGGAGAGGCTGAGGGGGCTCAGGGGGCTCAGCCTGGAGAAAAGGAGACTCAGGGGGGACCTTCTCACTCTCTATAACTCCCTGACAGGAGGGTGTAAATGTTGGAGGTCATTCTCTTCTCCCAGGTAACACGAGACAGAATGAGAGGAATTGGCCTCAAGTTTCACCAGGGGATTGGGTATTGGGAAAAATCTGTTCACCAAAAGCCCTGGAACGGGCTTTGACAACCTGAACAATTCTGATTCTACTTTTTGCAGCGTCTTTTCAACCTTTTGTCCTTTTCTTGTTTTCCTGGTTAGGCCCTTGTCCCTTTAAAATTTCTATTTGAATTGCTGAATTCATTTGAACACGTGCATTTTTAATTGGCTCCCTCTAGCAGTGGTCATCGTGCTGGCAAAGTGTTGAGTGATCACGCCATAAATAGAGCATTTCTAATGCTGCCAGAGCCACTTCAGCACTTTGATTCACTTTCCACTCTGCTGTGCCACTTTGAATAACACAACTGGTGGCAGGTTCTTCTTTCTCAGCTGCCAAATGCAGCAGGGTTGGGAGGTCCCTGGCAAGGAGCCTGCACAAAGACTTCTTTCTTCCCTCCTTTCTTGAATGAAATGTCCTCCAATTGGCATTTGAGGGTCAAAAACATTTTAAATAGGGAAGGGAAGGGAAGGGAAGGGAAGGGAAGGGAAACCAGCTTTGTTTTCTTCCTCTGGACCAATTCAAGGACATTCACATCCTGCTTAAATTGTGGGGCCCCGAACTGCAGACAGTGGTTGAGGTGAGGTTGTACCAACACTGAATACTCATCTCTTTTGACCAGCTGGTTCTACTGGGTTTGATGCCCCCCAGGCTTCTTTTGTCTGCCAGGACAAAAAGAAACTATGTCTGCCAATTTGTAGTTGTTTTAGTCACCTTTGCACCCTGAAATTGGACAGAAATAAAAAACATGGAGGAATTTTGATTTAATTAGAGATTTAGGAAGAAGTTATTTGGGCATTACAGTGGAAGATGTTAAAGGAAGAGTTAAAGAACAAAAATGTGGTTGTAGAAGATATGTCATAGAATCACAGAACGGTTTGCATTGGAAGAGACTTTCAAGATCATGGGCAGGGACACCTTCCTCTAGACCAGGTTGCTCAAAGCTCCAACCAACTTGACCTTGACACTTCCAGGGATGGAACCTTCTGCATTGCAAGGACTTAAGTAGTTTTTACTTTCAGTAAAGCTTTACCAGTGGAAGGACCTGCCACTTCAACACCCTGACAATTGCCTTTGGCATCACGTCTCCAGGTTTCCTCTCAGAAATTTGAACAGAAGCAACTCTGCCACAGCCCAAATCCTTTAAGAGTCCCTCCAACACTTCTGAGAGTCCTCTTAGACAAACACACATTTGCCTGATGGCAAATCCCATCTCCATCTTCCCATCACAGTAGCACAACAAAATCAGCAGCAGCAGCCAAGGTTTGATAGCAATGATGTTGTGATGTGTGGCACCTCCTCCCTTCCACATCCTTCTCATGTGAATAAAGAACACTGAGGTGGTTATTTAGTGCCTGGTCAGTGTCAGACATTCCTTGGACTTTGCTTCTAAACTCAGATCTTTGCTGTTGGTGGAGACAGGGAATGATTAAAAATGGCTCTTGACAGGGCACCTCCTGTGAATACCTGAAGGCAGGAAGCTGCAGTTTCAGCAGTTTAAATCACCAGACATGGTCAGAGTGTGTCAGAACCTTCAGCCTGGTCCTCACTGCAGGACACTCCACCTTTAAGATTGTTTTTCCTTTTAACACTCAAGGTCATCCAGGAATTGTTTGACCCAATGGATAAAATCCTCTTTTTTCTTTTATTTTGGGGATCAGAAAAGTCTGAAAAATGTATGACATGCATCTAGACCCACACTTCCAGGACACAGAACCAGCTCTCTACAAGAGTAGTCGAAGTTCCTCGTGTACCAGCACCTATTTTTTTGCTGCCAGTTTAATATCCAGAAGATTTACTGGCGCCAACACTGGTTTGTATTATCACGGAGTTCTGAGACGCTTTCTGCCCTGATTTAGGAATTGGCAGTGATTAATTACACTCAATAACTGTTACAAAACTCTACCCATTGATTATATTTAGTATTAAAATAAACCTTGGATCAGCTTTCTTTGAGTTTGGGCAGCTTCAGTTTCCAATGGATTCTGTCGTACCTTTGCTGGCTGAGCTAAACAGTCTGTTCTTGATGTAAATTTTCACAGAGTGTGATCAAAGAATTTCTTGACCTTCTCTCTGAAAACCAGGCTCTGTTCATTCCATTTTAAGCCAAATCCAGTCCTTTAATGACTCTCACTGCCTTTCTCTGAACTGCCTCCAATTTATCAACTTCTTTCCGCTCTACCACAGGCCATAATCTCACCAGTGACAAACACGGAACTAACACAACCTTGGCCTAACTGAGCAACCATGTTTATGCCTCAAGGAATCACGTTAGCCCTTCTTGGCTTCTGCATAAAAGTAGGAGCTCATATTTGGCTGATTATCTGCCATGAGCCTTTCTCAGAGCTTTGTAGAAGCCCTATTAAAAAATCAATCCACTCTATATGTTAATTTGCAGGATGGAGTTGGCCCCTGATGGATGACTGAGCTGCTTTATTTGCTCTCAGATGTATGTAGAATTCTGACCTCATCGAAACACACACTATTTGTCTGAACACAGTTTACTAAATGATCCATGTGTCATCACACAAACAATCCCATCCTTCTTACTTAGTCCCCTGCAAGCGCAGTGACATCTATAAAATTTGATAGTTATATTTTATTCCTGCCGACCAAGCAGGGGGGGAAGCATTTGATAGCGAAGGGCCCAAAATTGATCTTTTCAGAAGTCCATTATAAATAATTATTTGGCACTGGACTGGCAGATCCTGCATTATCTTTGAGAAGAGCTGTTGCACAGAGGATTTATTACTTCTTGATCTACAGTGGGAGAACACATCACATCTGTTTTCTGCTGAGATGCTCCAAGGCAAAACAAGGAGAAGAAGATTCTGTTTCCCTTTCAAATCCAGAGAGACACAAGCTGGTTAAATATGAGCTTCAAATGCACTAAGACGTCATCTCCACCAAGACATAATGATGCAGGAGCGTGGGCTGAGGACAACAGCCCACTCAGTGGATGACAGGAGTGCGGTGGGAGATGCTTTCAAGGAATATCTGTTGGTCTTGCCTCTCTGCCTGCTCAGATCTTCTCTTTTCCTGCTCCTTTTGCTACTGGTTCTGCTCCCCGATGGCTGGGACGCTGGTGAAAAAGGGACTTCATAGACTCATGGAATATCCTTAGTAAAAAGGGAGCCACAAGGTTTATAAATCTAACTCCTGGCCGTACACAGGACACCCCAACAATCCCACGTGCCTGAGAACCTTGTCCAAACACTCCATGAGCTCTGGCAGCTTTGGGGCTGTGCCCACTGTCCTGAGGAGCCTGGTCAGTGCCCACCACCCTCTGGGGGAAGAACCTTTTCCTGATATCCAACCTAAACCTCCCCTGGTTCAACCTCAGATCGTTTTCTTGACTCCATATCACTACAAATGATGTGATCTGCACAAAATAATGTACAAATGCAGCTATGACACCGTGAAGAAATGTGCTGAATTCTAATAAAAGTCCCTGAAAATGGGCATCACAAGCTCAGAGAGCCTCTCCAGGAAGTGATGATGCTTTTGGAAAAAGGAGTATCAGACGGAACCACCCCCCAAAAATCAACAACTGCAAGTGGATGAGGCAAATCCCACCTAAATCCACCAAAAGTGACCTTAAGGCAGACATTGAGTCTCTGTTTAAAAGCAAACTGAAGCCTGTAAGAGAGGAGGACACCAAGGACAAGAAGCAGCAGAAAATTATCACGCTTCTCTCAATTTTCCAATAATTGTGACATTATTTGGATGACCTGGGGCTCCAACTCTTTTATTTATTGGAGTAGAAAGCTATGAATCAGTGCCCTTATTGTTCTGGGTGCATAATAAGCACTTATAAATGACTTTATATGATCAGCTAATAAGAAGACAGACCCTGCCATGAAGGGATGAACATCTAAGACCTACTTTAATTTTAAGTGTTACTAATCCAGCTGGGCAACATTTAATGCACAATATATACTGCAGGGAGGCTCCAGGAAAGAATTCAGACTAGTTTATTAACCACTTGTTCGGATTTTCCCCATGTTTTTCAGGAATTATCTGTGTTGACAAAAGTGATTTTCTAGAAGTGTAAGCATAACCACATGAAAAGTGCTGTTGTTTCCTCTCTGTAGAGTCACAAGTCCATTTCCAGAGTTGCAGACCTCAAGTAACCCCTTTGCTGTGGGGTTTTGAAAACCCAGTATGAAATTCATCCTTTTTCATTAGGGAACACACAGCAAAGTTTGTTCAGAGCATTCAGAGTCTGCACATCAAAGTTAATTCTGATGGAATTAGGATGTCAATTTAAAGCAGGAAAAAACACTCTTAATTAACAGACTTTGTGGCTGCTGTTGTTCCATAATAAACAAAGCATGCGACAAAGAGTCTCTGAACTGGATTTCACTCGCTTGAAACAACTGCAATACATATTCAGAGGAGAAGTTTATCAAGATGACCAACCTAGTGGCCTTCTAGCATGAAGTGATATCAGTGGACAAGGGAAGGGTTACAGATGTCATTTGACTTCTGTAAATGTTTTTTTTTATATAGCCCCCCACAACATCCTTCTCTCCAAACTGGAGAGAGATGGATTTGATGGGGACACTGTTTGGTGGATGAGGAATAGGTTGGATGGTCAAGTCTGGAGGGAAGTGGTCGATAGTTGGAGATCAGTGACAGGAGGTGCCACTCAGGGTCTCTGCTGGGGCCACTGCAATTTAATATCTTCATTACTGACACAGAGGAAGGGATGGAGGGCACCCTCAGCACATTTGAAATGGCACCAAGCTGAGGGTGCAGTGACACAGCTCAAGGATGGGCCCACCAGGAGGGGCTTGGACAAGATCAAGAAGTGGCCCGTGGGAATCCTAGGAGGTTTAACAAAAGCAAGTGCTGGTGCTGCACTGGATCAATCCAGGCTGGGGATGAACAGATGGAGAGCAGCCCTGAGGAGAAGGATTTGGAGGTGCTGGGGGATGAGAGGCTGGACATGAGCTGGCTTTGCAGCCCAGAAAGCCAAACATGTCCTGGGCTGCATCAACAGAAATGTGACCAGCAGAGCCAGGGAGGACATCTGCCCCCTCTGCCCTGCTCAGGTGAGACCCCACCTGCAGAGCTGCCTCCAGCCCTGGGGTCTCCAGCACAGGAAGGATGAGGAGCTGTTGGAGTGAGTCCAGAGGAAGCACCGAGATGATCAGAGGGATGGAGCAGCTCTGCTGGGAGGAAAGGCTGGGAGAGTTGGGATTGTTCAGCCTGGAGAAGAGAAGGCTTTGGGGTGACCTAATTGTGACCTTCCGGTACCTGAAGGGAACCTACGGGAAAGATGGAGAGACTATTTACAGTGGCCTGGAGTGACAGTATGGGGGGAATGGCTTCAAACTGACAGAGAGTAGGATTAGATGGGATATTGGGAAGAAATTCTTGGCTGGGAGGGTGGGCAGGCCCTGGCACAGGGTGCCCAGAGAAGCTGTGGCTGGCCCATCCCTGGAAGTGTCCAAGACCAGGTTGGACGAGGCTTGAAGCAACCTGGTCTGGTGGAGGTGGGTAGGAACGAACTGATATTTAAGGTCCCTTCCAACTCAAACCATTCCATGGTTCTATGATTCCATGATTCAATCTGGATTTCCTCCCCAGAGAGAGAAGTCATTCCAAAGGGAGGAGTATTTAATTTCTTTATCTGCCCCTCTCGACGGATCATGAGGATAAGGAGTGTTCCAGAGTCATTATGCTCAGTTTTATGTCCTCTCCAAATTTTTTTTTGTCTTTTGGAGTATTTTTTTTCTCCTCACCAAACTGGAAATAATTGTCTGTGATATCCAAATTAGTCTGTGCAATTTTATCAAGAACATTTGTAATTTAAATTGGATCAACAAAAGGATGGGGATTAAAAAAATATGTTCATTTCATGCTCATTATGTATCTCAGTGAGACTGATGACATTTTAATATTAACATGGTTGTGGGTTCCATAGAAAAAAATGAAGTCTATTTAATATTTCAGACTCTGCTGATTGGAACACAGTTATTCTTGACAATGGAAAATCCATTGCTATTCTAATTAAAAAGAATAGCAGAGAAATAAGCAAAACATTAAAAAAAAAGGAAGCAATACATTCCATATATTAGAGAGAAGCCTGTGTTTTCTCCTCCTGAAATCCCATTTCCTTGTGGAGGGTTTTTTCCCCAGTTGCCTCGTTTGGACTTAGACCTTGAGTTGGAAGAGCAAAGTTGTGTCAAAAAGTCAAGGAAGCACAAAAAACCCCCAGTATATTAAAAACTTCTGGAAGTGGGAATTGGTCTCCCTCTTGCAGACAAAGACTTGGACTCTGTTAATGACAATGAGAAAATTCTGAAGCTCTTCTTGTTTGCATTTTCTTGCAAAGCAAAAGTCAAACAGAATTCCCTTTTCCCAACTTCAGTTACAAACAGATTTTCCGACTGATTTTTTCTGCTTTTCCCCCTTTCTTTTCTTTTTGCATCCTTTTAGCTGTGAACAAAGCCAAGAGAAACTGGGGGGGGGGGGTGTGGAGGGAGATAAAAGTAGGGAAAACATTTAAATATTATATTTTAATTAGCATTTTTAAAAGGAGAAAAAAAATCACATTGATAAAAAGAGAATTGTTATTAAATTCTCTGTCCTAACTCACAGCTTTTCCAGTCCATTCCCCCTCTGAGCTGTGTGTCCCAGGACTAACCCTCTTTTTAGATGTATTAATTATCCTTTTCCTTTAGAGGGTGTGAGTAAACTTGACTAAATCCCCATTTGCTGAGCACAATCCACTCTTTACTGACTGCAGGGAACTCTGGATCCAGCCAGATCCAGGTGGGAATTCTGAAGAAAGAAAAGTGAAGGCTCTTCTTGGATGGCAGTGCTGGGCTAATGGTTGGACTCAATGACCTTAAAGGTCTTTTCCAACCTAAATAATCTGATTTTATCTTCCTGACTTTTCCAGTGAATCTCCCCAAGCAATTTAAGATGGTGTAAACAAGTATTGCTGCTAAGAAAGGGAGATCTTCCACTTGGCTGCTCTTATCCATGTTTTCCTAGAAGGTCAAGATTATTACAAGTAGTGGGAAAGGTGTGAGGGAAAGGAGGAATGAAATTAAAATAGAACTGTCAGAGGAACATCAGGCTGAAAGAAGGTTATTAATGAATTCACCCAAAGATCGGTCCTAGGACTGATTTTCCTTGATTTGTTTCATTAATCATTATGGAGCAAAAAGCAGGTGAGTCTTCAGTTTAATACACAATTTTACCAGGAATTTCCCCTGGCAAGAAGAATCAAGCTATCACAAATGGAGAAACAAATGACCTCGGAGATAAAACACTGAAAATGAGATGGAATTTAACAACATGAGCTGCAAGGACCAGGAGGAAGGACATGTGATTGAGGGAGGAGGTTATGGAGCTGGAGATGGTGGACAAGAAAGTTCTAAGGGTGTGAATCAAACTCAGTGGGGTGAGATCTCTCCAGTTCAACATTTGCTGTCTGCACCACAGGTAATCACAGGCTAATCACCCCAAAATCACTCCAAAGTCAATAAAGATTGACTTCCTGTATCAACAGAGTCGATAAGATGCATTACCCAACAAAACGCTGGTGTCTTCTTCTAGTTGAGAAGAATAATTAACACCTTAAACAACACTGACTTTATCGACTCACTTTCTCTTGAGTCAAGGGAGTGTGGTGGAACTCTTGCCAAGGCAGATGCCACCACTCTACTTACTCACAGTTACCCACACTCATGTGATAAATGCAGCCCTGTCAAGAATTCATTGATATTTTGGAAGGAGGTACAGAATGAATTATATTATTCAATTCCCAAGTCCAACTTTATGTGGAACGTCACGTGCAGCTCCAATCACAAAGGACAAATCCCACCATGAACTCATGCAACAAAAAACAATGAGGGGTTTGGGGGGAAGGAGAACCTCTGTGACCTAATAGGTGACCCTGTGAGCTCAGTTCATGCAGCTCAACAAAGGAATGGCTGGGCATGGATTGTCTGCTGTCTATAAATACTCTTGGGAGGGAAAGGCCAAGGGATGAGAAGGGTTTGAACTAAAGGACATCGCTGGCAAAAGAACAAAGAGATCTAAACCAGCTATGCAGAAATGCAGGAGAGGAAATAAGAGATTGCAGATGATTACAACAGCCTTCCACGGGGAGAAACCATGGCAGAAACCTTCCTGGCACAGAGGACGTTTGCTAAAAAGCAGATTTGGATTCAAGGTGGCCTTTGCCAGTGCTGTTTCTACATTCTCACTTGTTCATGGGACATCATTTGTATCTCCAGTGCCACAAAGATGGTCAAAGGGCTCCTCTTCTCTGAGCACAGGCTGAGGGAATTAGGGTTGTTCAGCCTGGAGAAGAGAAGGCTCCAGGGAGACCTTATAACATCTTCTAGTACCTAAAGGGGCTCCAAGAGAGCTGGAGAGGGACTTTGGACAAAGGATGGAGGGACAGGACACAGGGAATGGCTTCAAACTGCCAGAGGGTGGGATATTGGGAAGAAATTTTTGGCTATGAGGGTGGTGAGACCCTGGCACAGGTTGCCCAGAGAAGCTGTGGCTGCCCCATCCTTGGAAGTGTCCAAGGTCAGGCTGGACGGGACTTGGAGCAACCTGGTCTGGTGGAAGGTGTCCCTGCCCATGGCAAGGTGTTGGAACGAGATCTTTAAGGTCCCTTTCAACCCAAACCATTCTATTATTCTGTGATTCACAACCAACCCCTTTTGCCTCTCGCATTTGTCTTTAACAGAGGCCTCCTAAGCTTCCCACAGCCCAGCCTAGGGAAGGAGAAAATGAACTCAACAAATATGAACAGATTTAACCAGCTGCTCCTCTGACTTTATTATTATGCTGAATTGCCTCTAAGTTCTTTGCCCAGCCCTCAGTTTGGCTGCCACTCAACCAAGGGGCCAGAAGAGATGAAAACCATGAGCTGAGAGAATAAATCCCCTCTGACACAATCAGTGTCTCTTGCTAATTGGTTCTGGCTCGTTCTGACCAGCAATTAGTTTTAATAGCCCAGCTAAGTCGGGTCTGATGATGTGATATCACCATCAATCACATTAATGACCCATCTGCTGGGAAGTCAAGGGAAGGTGTTATGGAGACCAACTTCAGCCCGTGTTGTGACTGTCAACTCAAGGCTCTACTGCTATTTCTGAGTTCAAGAGCAGATGACTCACATCTGACTTTTATTTTCAGCCAAACAGAAGTTTACACCCATCCCATCCAAATGTGGGCTCTTGCAAGCAGCATTTAATCTGGTCCTGCTGAAATTAGGAATGGGAAACCTCCAGATGGCCAGTCAGGTCACTGAGGAGCTGAATTGTCCCTGGAAGGCACTCGACATTCCTTGGTGGAAGCACAATAACCCCATAATGGAGGTCCTTCATTTCAGTGCTTAAAACCAGGTGGGTTTAAGCTGAGCCTTTGTGCTTTGGGAGCAGGAGAAGAGCTAAATTCATCAATGTCACACTGCTATAAAAGTCTGTTTGCTTTATGTATTTTTGTGGCCATATCACTGAAACAATGCCATGTTTTCTATTTCTTAAAATATCTATCCTCACTTAGAGTAATACAAGTGCTATTAACATGCATCAAAATGCTGTTTTATGGGAAATGTCAATGTTTTCAAACAACTTTTTTGAAAAAATCAAAATAGAAATATGATTCTACACAACAGGGTTTCTGAGGAAGACCCAGAATTCTTTCTTCCACTTTAAGTTCTGATTATTGCTGGTATATGATGTGGATCTTATTTCACGGTAGCAATAGAATCATGGAATGGTTTGGGCTGGAAAGGACCTTAAAGATCATCTCTTTCCACCCCCCTGCCATGGCCAAGGACACCCTCCACTATCCCAGGTTTCTCAGAGTCCCATCCAATCTGGCCTTGCTAATTCATTAATGTGCTATCTAGATTTCTAATGAGATTATTCATACCCAAGTCTCAAAACTTTTTAAATTACCAGACAGGGAAAATGAGGCACAGGCGAATGATGTGGTAACTGAGAGAAATCCTCAGCAAATTCTTCCTTCCTCTTCTAAAGCATCTGTGCCTCCTTTTTGATTCAGGTACCTCCTCTTCCTCTTAGGCTGCATTTTCCTCCAGATAAGGGGATGATAATCCCTGTCTCCATTGATGAACGTGACAGAAATCATAGAATATAGAAATATTTAGGTCAGGAAAGCCCTCTAAGTTCACCAAGCCTGACTGCTCCCCCAGCTGGGAACTAAACCACATCCCCAAGTGCCACATCCACATGGCTTTTAAACCCATCCAGGGGTGGTGAATCCAACACTTCCTTGGACAGCCTGTTCCAATGCTTTGCATCACTGAGGGAATTGCTGCAGCAGGTTTGATGGCACCGAAAGCTTAAGCAAAACCAGGTGTGGTTATTAAAAGAGTCTTCTAGGACAATCAAATGTAGTGCAGATGAGCTTAAAAATTATCTAATCACCCTGGAGGGGGCTCCAGGTTTGTGGTGTGACACAGACCAGAAATACAGGTGTGTAGGGGAAACTTCATCCCAGGATCTTTTATCCCTCAACTGGGGTCCTTCCCCTTTCCTCTAAATCCCTGTGTAGGCAGAAGATGTTGTACTAGAGACACTCCCTACCAAAAAAATCACCATTTAAAAATTGCTCAAAACGAAAGGGGTGAAAGAATTAGAGAACCCTTCCAAAAAACCAGCTGCTGTTCAAAGAGCCACCAAGCAAAGAGGACACAATTAGTGGATTTCTTCAGCCTCATTTCTCCAACACGGGTTTTTAAAAGGAGAGGTGTTCTCCTTTGCCACATGGACACACACTTTGGGAAAGCTGGGGCTTCCTTGCTGGCATAATGGGGTTAAAAATGTAGGAAATCAAGACAACTCTCATCCCTTGCTCTTTCCTGCTGCTTGGTGGGGTACAGACACCTTTGCTGGAGGCTGATGTGGGGCCACATCCCAGCATCACAAAAAGGGTTAAACACTGGGCATATATTTTATTCATAAATTATTAAATCAATAAATTAAACAGTCCAGAGGAGATCCCGGTGCTGATTTCAATGCCATTGTGCTGTTTGAATGGCTCAAGCCAAAAACTTATTCCCTTGGGTACTTCTCATGGGCCAGGAGTCGGGCCAGGTCTGAGATCATTCCCAGCAGGCAATACTGAGGAGAAGACCTCATTTGGGAAAGCAGGAGAGCTAAATAATGGGAAATATGTCAATCTGTGCCAGCTGGAACTTGTCCCAGAGGATGATCCTTAAAGAATTTTCATTTCTTACATTGGTTGGGTCCTCGCTCTCCTGAGTTTGGCTGAGAACTGTCTGACCCCTCTGCTTTCCTGCTCTGTCCACAGTTCAGTGCTGTCCGTGTGCTCATTATCCCCTTCAACAAAAAGATTTCTGCAGAGGTTCCTGTGAGAATTTCCCTGCCCTAAACTCCACTGACTGAAAAGGGAGCAGGAATTTCAGCTGGGTTGAGCTGCTTGGGGGCAGAAACTGGATTTCAGGCAAGGAAACTTATAAATCCATAACCAATCGGTGCTCTTGGATGGCGAGATACCTTTCTCTTGTCCCTGATTAAGAGAATCATAGAATCAGGGAATGTTTGGGGTTAGAAGGGACCTTAAATATCATTTGTTTTCAACCCCCTGCCACGGGCAGGGACACCTTCCACTAGCCCAGGTTGCTCCAAGCACCATCCAGCCTGGCCTTGAACACTTCCAGGGATGGAACAGCCACAGCTTCTCTGGCAATTTGTGTTAATGCTTCACCACCTTTATAATAAAGAATTGCTTCCTAATGTCTTATCTAAATCTACTCTCTTTCAGCTTAAGGGCATCCCCACTTGTCCCTTAGTTTCAAATTAAAATTGCAAAGGCTCTCCCAGAGCAGTTCACTTTTACCAGTGCTGTGATTCACTGAAGAGTTTTATAATGAGAATAATTGCTGAAATATAAATTATACCTGTTAAATTATACACAGACACGTCTGCACAACCCCAGGCCAGGACTCATGTCAGATGTGAAAGGGACTGAAAACCTTGATGTGGGTTTACTGGCACCCACTATTCTTACTGTGAACGTGAGCCAGGTGTGCCCAGGTGCCCAAGAAAGTCAATGGCATCTTGGCTTGCATCAGAAATGGTGTGGCCAGCAGGCCCAGGGCAGTGATTGTCCCTCTGTGCTGGGCACTGGGGAGGCCAAACCTCGAATCCTGGGGTCAGTTTTGGACCACTCATGGTTAGAAGGACATTGAGGGGCTGGAGTGTGTGCAGAGAAGGGAACAGAGGTGGAGAAGGGTCAGCAGGAGCAGCTGAGGGAGCTGGGGGTGCTCATCCTGGAAAAAAGGAGGCTCAAGGGGGACCTTCTCACTGTCTACAACTCCCTGACAGAAGGGTGGGGCCAGGTGGGATGGGGCTCTGCTCCCAGGGAACAGAGACAGGACAAGGGGAAATTGCCTCAAGCTACAACACAGGAAGTTCAGGTTGGACATCAGGAGGAATTTCTTCATGGAAAGGGTTGTCAAACATTGGAAGGGAGGTGATGGAATCACCATCCCTGGAGGAGTTTAAGAAACAACTGGATGTGGCACTCAGTGCTCTGGGGTGGGTGGCAAGGTGGGGATGGGTCACAGGTTGAACCGGATGATCTTGGAGGTCTTTTCCAAGTGGTTCTGGGATTCTGTGATATCCCGTGTGGCTCTGAAATAATCTTAGCAGCATCCGAAGGTTTTCCTGGAGTACAGTTTAGCAGAAAGAAAATCCATTCCCTCCTCTCGAGGTTTTTATAGCAAAGGTGACGAGGAGCCAAACTCAAGCAGCATTTGAATGTTCTGCCCGCGCGTCTCCTCTCTTTCGAGGTATTTTAAACCACATTTGTCACCCTGGTATCTGAGCGGAGTATCTCAAGCTGGCTTCAAAGCTCAAGCCGAGCATTAATTCAAAGCTTTAATGCATTTTTCAGTGAGCTGCAAAATTAAAATGAACTTGAAATCTCCTCTCTGGGCTGATGCAATCGCCAGGTGCTCCAGTCGGAGAAGTGTTTGCTCTTTGTAGGGATGTTCTCACTGCCTTGGAGTGCTTGGGCTGAAAGTCAGTGTGGATTGTGTTATTTTCTAAAGAGAATTACTGAAAATCACCTGATTTTTTACATCAACCAAAAGAAACTTCACATTCGAATGGGTTTGGCTTTTAATTTCTGTGGATCTACTTGTTGTCCAAATGGTTTTATTTGGCAATAAATTAAATCAGTTTCCCAGAGTCGAGTCTGCCCATGACAGTAACTGGTGAGGGATCTCTCCCTGTGCTTATCCTAACCTATGAGACTTTTTTTGTATTTTATTTTTATATATAAATTAATTGTTATATTTTTTTACATTTTCTCTCTCCTGTCCAGCTGAGGAGGGGACTGACAGAACATCTAGATGGGCACCTGACATCCAGCCAGGTTCAACCCCCCCCCCAGATATTTAGGGGAACTGAGTGTTTGTAAAAAGGAATGGAAGGCTGAAAGTGGATAAAAATGTCTGACTGTTCAGCTTCTTTTTTTCAGGCCCTTTTCACTCTCCAGTGCTCTAAAAAAGGTAAAATTCATCTTCTTAAAAAAGCCTTTTCAAGCATGAACCCTGAACCTCAATCTGCATCAGGAATTGGACTTCAATGATCCTTGTGGGTCCCTTCCCACTCGGGATATTTTATGACTCTGGGATATCTGAGGAACTTCCATGGGGCATCAATGGAATCAGAGCAGGTTTTATGTATTCTGAGACCTCTCCTTTCCAAAAGTGTAAAGTCAGTTTGAGGTAGGATGACCCTGTTTTGGTCATAGCAGTCTACTTGCACTCTCACTGCAGGTCAAGAGGTGAATGTGAGGTCCATGGAGTTATAGAATAAATATCCTGAGCTGGAAGGGACCCACAAAGATCATCGAGTTCAACTCCTGACCCAGCTTGAGTTGTCTGAGTTTGTATCATATCCTGGACCTGAAAAGATCAGGGACATCATCACCCGGAGATAAAAAGTGGCCAAAGACAGGGGTTATCACCTCAAAAGATGTTATGCAAACAAGGTCAAGCGGTTTCAAGGATTAAACCCGGCTCCTCATGGAATGTTCTGTTGGAATATTCAGATGGATATATGTGTTGGCACTGTCCCTGGCAGAGTTGCCACTGTAGTATGTTTAATGAGATATTCTGCTTAATGACATGTTTTATTCCAAAGGAATCACATCCTAGAAATACCTAAGCCTTTCCATGATCTATCCACAATGAAAACCTCAACAAAAAGCTGGGACAAGATGCCTCAACTTCAGACATGATCCCAACTAATCCTCAGATTCAGTGGGGTGACTCTCCTTTAGAAGGGTTTTGAACTACTAAGGATTTTTGTCTCAGAGCAAGGAAGAGATCCTGGATTTCCTAGATCCCAAGAAAGCACCCAAACAACTGGATCCATCAAAACAACCAAGAGAAGTAAAAGGCAGTTTCCTCATAAGTGGGTAACTAGTGGAAATCCTCGGCACACA
The DNA here is from genome assembly GCA_013396755.1 of Sclerurus mexicanus. NCBI lineage: Eukaryota > Metazoa > Chordata > Aves > Passeriformes > Furnariidae > Sclerurus > Sclerurus mexicanus. Next base: position 220,039 of record VWZF01002253.1, on the reverse strand, counting down.
CCACTAAAAAAGCAAATTAGCAAAGAACTCAACAAGAGATTGAGATGCATCCCTTCACTTCAGCCTTTTTTTTCCATGGAAAACACAATTAATAGGAGCCAATGAGCCTGGGAGGTGTTTCTGCATCTCTGGGAGATCTGATGCTCAGGTTCTGGGAATATTTGCTGTTCCTTCCACAGATCATGATTCTTCCAAGAAAAGAAAAACAGCAGAAAAAGAGAAAATCCTCCCTGCGTTGCCAAGAGGATCAAATCACACATATGGATCCTGTCTCAGGAGGGACCTGGAGCCCACAGTTTCTAGAACAAACCAGCTGATGTTCACTCCATGCTTTGGGGTGGAGATGTTAGTTTCAGCCAACCCTTGGCTGGGTTTCAGGTCTGGAGAGAGGCTGAAGGAGCTTTTTTCCTGGAAAACCAGTGCCCTTCTCCTGCTTCAGATTCCCTTTCCATAGCTGTGGGCTTGCTGTGTTAATTAACGTGTGTAATTGGGCTTTCCGATAGAACTCAGCAAACCCAATGAGAAGCAGGAAATGCTCCAAAATTCAAAGCTTACCTTTAATTTGACCAGTTTTCCTACGTATTCAGCCTTGTTTTGCTCCATCAGTGGGTTCCTGAACTGAAGGATAAGGCTCTTTATTCCAACCTCATCCTTCCCTTGCCCTCGGGCAGCTCCAACCCCCTCCTTTTAATTATCACTCCAAAAGCATCGAGCCCACGGTTACATGAGTCACAAATTACATCTCCCAGCAGTGCATAATGCTCCTTTTCACACCTCCAGAGGATGAGTCATTAAAAATAGGAGGAAAAAAAAAAAGGATATTCAACAAATTCAACATTCCCCATCGATAGAAACACAAGGAAAAACTTCAAAAGAGAATTTACTGGTGGACAGCTCACTTTGAAATGGTTTTGACTGGGATAAGTTTTGGGGTTGTGCTGGAAGCAGTGTTTATAATAAAGAGGTTTTTCAGTTGTTTCCTTACAAACCAATGACTTTTTTTCTTTCTATCTTTCCAGTTCTCTCCCACATCCCACTGGGTGGGAGTGGGTGAGTGGCTGTGTGGGGTTGAGTTGCTGGTTGGGGTGAAACCGCAACAAATTGATTAAACCTGGAGTTTGTCCTCAGGTGAGTTTTGTCTCAGAAAGTGCTGCAGCAAAGAAACAGATCTGTGGAGTTCCCACCACGGCTCTTCCCAGATGTTCTTTAATTGGAAACAGCAGGAAAAGTCAATCTTGCAACAAGGGGAGGGAAGGAGAAGTTGAAACACCTTCTCCCAGTCAGGCAATGACAGGACAAAGGGAGAGGGCCTTAAGTTGCACCAGGGGAGGCTCAAGTTGGATAACAGGAAAAATATCTTCACTGAAGGAATGGTTGAACATTGGAACAGGCTGCCCAGGGAAAGGGTGGAGTCACCATCCCTGGAAGTGCCCAAAAAAATCAGTAGATGTGGCACTTCTTGTTATGGTTTAGTGTCCATGGTGGTATTGGGTCGAAGGATGGGCTTGATGATCTTGGAGAGCTTTTCCAACGTTAATGATTCCATGATTCCATATACACAAGGAATCAGTTCCCAGTGCTTGTGGAGATTAATCAGGGAGGGGAGAGACACAGCACAAGAAGTGTTGGAGTTTGGGAAGGAAGGCAAAGCCAGAATTTATTGTTTGGGTGTGGATCTCAAACAGAACCTGAAGGCATCTGGTGTATCCAGGCAGGAATAGGGTGGATAGAAGGAGATCTCTGGTCCAATCTCTATCAAATCAGGGCTGACTTTAAAGGAGGATCAGGTTTTTAAAGTTTTATCCATCTTGATGTAGCTCAGTCATCCTTTATATCCAGGAGATGGCAAGGCCAGGTTGGATTGGGCTTGGAGCAACCTGGTCTAGTGGGAGATCTTCCTGCCCATGGCAGGGGGGGGAACAGGATGAGATTTAAAGTCCCTTCCAACCCAAACCGCTCCATGATTCTGTGATTCCATGAATAAATGGCCGACCCAACAGGCTCATGGGAGCACTGTGTGGTGTTTCCCTGGGAAATCCAGAATATTTCCCAAGGAAAAGCACCATCAGTCATGTCACTGACAGAGGGTTCTTTATCCCCCAAGGATGGTTTGGGAAATTTTAATTTAATGGTTTAGTTTCGGTTTCTTTTAATTTTGCAACTCTAATTAATCAAAAAGGGAGATATTTCCAGGAACACAGACAAGGAAGGAAGATTCCCCCTCAGTCTGGGATATTGCCAGGTGAACTCCTGCCCGTTATTTCATCCAGTGGTGATTAATGAAATCTCAGGAGTGAAGCTTCTAGTGAAGATAAATTTCTGGTAAACAGGGCAATGTTTACCAGAGAACTGGAGAAACTGTGGAGAAACAGAGGGATCCATCAGCACCTGCTAGCTCGGGAAAACAACTCTCCTCAAGCAGAATATGCTGAGGAAGCTGCTTGGAAAAGCCAAGCCCCTGAAAGAACAAAATGCCTCACGATTTCATCCTGAAGAGAGGAGAGATTGCAGGAAAAGCAGAATATATGCAGATGTTCTCTGTCAGTCTACAAACAGGTCTCTTCTGCCTTAAAAATGTTTCCTGTCTTTATGTTCTTTTATTGCCCTGCTTGTTCATCACATCCACCCTCTCCTTTGGTAAAGTTTGAGGCATTGACACCTGAGTTCTTTCCAGCATCAGAAATTCAGAAAATAACATTTTTTCCTTCTCTGCCTCTCCTTGTGGACCAACCTGAGGAATGCTTTTCTCCCTTTGCTCCTCCAGGAGCAAGGAAAGAAGAACCAGAACCTTTTGGGCCCAGTTCTTTCTATAGTATCTAAATACATGAGCTCAGGGCTATGAAAAGAATTGAGTTTAAAATCCTTGATTTTCGTATTTTCCTTTTATTGGTGTTTTTTTTTTTTGTTGGAAGGGGAGCAATTTCACGTGGCTTTGACTTTGAAATCCCAAGAACCATATTGTCCAGCAGGCAGGTTCCTAATTGTTCACAGATAGTTTCTCATACCAGCTGGAGATGTCAGTGCCAAAGACATTTAAGGTTTTAAACTGACTTTGGAAGAGCATGAGCCTGAAATACGGCAAAAGACAGAGCCAGGTGCCTTAAAAAAGGCTGGAGTGAAGTTCTGGGTGGATGTAATCCAGTCCAATTCTTCCTACACTCCTCATCCAACAGACCTTCAGAAAAGCCACTTAACTGATAACAACAGTGTCATTTACCAAGCTCTCTTTCCTCTATGAGATGACTCAGTGTAAAGTGCTTTACAAAGGCAGGAGGTGAGCTGGGTGCAGCTGTCTAAGGAGGCTGACACATCTGGGTGGGTGTCTCTGGGAAAGGATGGCCCAAGCTCCTGGTGTGCCTCATACCAGTATCACCTCTCCAAAAGGATGATGGAAACAGAAAAACCAACTTCGTGCTGCTACAGCCCAAAATCATCAATGTTTTTACAGTTTAGCCGAGTAGAAAATAGAATTTCAGTACTTGAGAACATTGTCTGATTTGCTAATGTAGGTAAGAAAAGCTAAATATGGCTTTTCTCACATCCATGAAGATGATTCCTCGAGGCTTTTGGGTGTTTTGGTGTTGTCTGGACTGTTTAATTTCATGCAGAGCTGGAATGAGCACAAGGCAAAGCCAAGGTCTTCCCTGTGATGTGAGTGGATAAGCATCTGCTCATGGAGAACATTCCATGTTTTCTTCTGTCTTGAGCCAATTATTTCCTCTATCGTAACACAGCTTGAATAGGAAACTTGGGAAAACACTTTTGCATTCTACCCAGCAATCATATTAATGGTGGAGTCTTGGATTTAGAGTCAAAGAAGACCCCGCTCCCTTGGAAAGGGCTTTCCCTGGAGAGGTGAGATGGGAACAAATCCCTCTGGCCGGATTTTTGAGGGAACTTGAGTGAAACTGTTGTTTGCCAGTGGGAACTGGACGTTTTTGGCGAAGAAAGGCTGGATCAGCATCTCAAGTGACTTCAGAGGAGTCTGTCCATAATCCTGACTCTGTCCATCTTATCTTCCCACCATCCCCTTGGTGGTTTAACTCATCCTGACTCTCCAGGGCAAACAGAACCATCAGTCACGAGCTGAGTGGAACCCCAAATCAAGCCACCATTGTGTTAGTGACAGGATGAGGGGAATGGCTTCAACCAGGCTTAGAATGGGAATTAGGAAGAAATTATTTATCAGGAGGGTGGTGAGACCTGGCACAGGATGCCCAGAGAGGTGGTGGATCCCTGGAAATACTCAAGGCCAGGTTAGAGGGGCTTGGAGCAAGCTGGGATAGTGGAAGGTGTCCCTGCCCACGGCAGGGGGTGGAACTGGATGATCTTTAAGGTCCCTTCCAACCCAAACCATTCCAGGATTCCACGACTCTGTGATTATCCAGTGGCAATAACTGATGCAAAAGGAAGAGGACCCACACCTTCTGCAGGGATTGGAACCAGCACAGCCTGGAAGGTCACACTGATGCCTCCAGAGCTCAGAAAACCTCCTCTCCAGCTGTCTTGGAAAGCTCCCTGACCTTTGCTCATTCTCCTCCCTGCTCCACATTTGCTTCTCCCATCACTTACATTCCCTTCATTGCTCCCTTCCTAATGCTGGCAAATTTTTAGCAACGTTCTTTTTCATTTTTACCTCTTTGGCTCTTGAAAACAAGCCCTTTTTTTGGGATGAGGGATTTCCAAGAGCTGTTGAGTCTGAGAAGTGCAGAAAAGTGAAAAAGAGGTTGGACCAATTAAAAAAAAAAAAAACAATCTGGAGCTCAAATCACCCCAAAAATATGCTTTGAGAAGCTTTGAAGATCTGTAATTTTTCCTACCATTGATTGTCCAGGCTCGTCCTTGTCCTAGAGAATCTCGATTCTTAATAAAATACAGGAAGTACAATAATAATAATAATAATATATTAGGCATCATTATTAGTTAAACAGCACAATGCAGAAGTCTCCCTAAGGGATCATCTGTGATAGAACCTTGGGATTAGCAGAGCTTGTGCTCAGAGCTTGCTCTGACAGACCCCCAAAGGGAGGCAGTGGGTGTGAAGCCTTCAAAATAAAGAGCATTATTGAGCCAGTAAGTTTTTAATTTCGCAGATTAAGAAACAGGGTGATCAGACATTGATTTGCCCACCAAAAAAAAAAAAAAACAAACCAAAATAAAACAGGATTAGTTACTGATTAAAAAGAATAAAAGGCTAAAAAGGTCAATTTGATATTTTTCAGGCAATGTGAGTCAAGTCACATCTTCCCATATGGGTCCTTCTACTTTGTATTTCCCACTGGAAAGTGGGAATAATAATAAATTCCGTATCAGTATCCCGGGAGATTGCACTGCTTTAAACTGAGTTTATCTCTGTGTATATAGATATTAAAGCATGCCAGCAACCATTGTTTTTAGTGCTCTAACAAACTCCTTTGCATTAAAAACATAGACAATATCTCTTAAAACGCTTTACTTTCTTATCTTCTCCCCTGGGAAAAATCAACTTCCCTGGAAAAAAAACCCAACTATGTAAATTGGAGTCGTGATTTGGTTGGATGTTCTTTTTTATATATTTGTTCCTGAAGTCTGTGTGTTAGAGAAAGAAAATCAAAAGTACATGTTATGTTTGTGGAACTGAAAGTGTTGGTTAAAGTAATTAGGAGAGGGGAAAGGGGGCAAAAGATATGTCTATAGTGTGCATTTAGGGAAAACGAGGAAGCTGAAATTAAGGAATTTGGGTTAATATCTTACCTGGAGCTAAATCTCAAAATGCAGCTTGTGCCTGGGTGCTTCTCCTCTGACCTTCTGCTCTCCAGAGGCCAGGGCTGGAATGGGACGAGCAGGCAATAAAGGAGCAGCCCCTGGGGAGAGGGATGAGGAGGAGGGATGGGGTGATAAAGGAAGGCAGGAATTGGTCCTGGAATTAGCAAACAATGGCAATAACAGCGGGGAAAGTCAATAAATCCAGCATCGATTTCCTGATGTTCTCTCTGCGCCTGCAACGCCACCGACTTGGAGTTTTTAATCAGCTCAGCCAGGGCTGTGTTAGGGAAGTATTTTTCTGCCTGAATAACCCTGGAGCTTGACTAGCTCAAGATCTGAGCTGTCTTTGCATATTATTTTATGTCCCACAAGGTTCAGCTGAAAGAGGAGACCTCAACCTTTACACCTGAGACATCAGCCAGGCTAAAAAGGAACGGCTGTAACAATATTCAAAGGAGAAATAATTTCCCTCGTGCCCCAAACTCATCATATTTGGGTTCCATTTATAAAATAACTCTTCTCCTGACTGGCAAAAAAAAACCTCGTGGTCCTTTGTTTTGCTCTCCTTTCACGGCCAAAGGGGAACTGAGGAGAAAGAGCTGGGAAAAAAAAAGCATTTTCTGGAGTTTAATGAAATCTTGCAGCAGGATTAACAATGAATTGAGAAGGGGGAAGCTTTGAAGCGGGACCTTTATGGGCCGTGCTTCTAATATTCTGGGGGAATTATGTGAATATACACGTTTTGTAAAATTTATGTGAATTTTTCCAGTCAGCCACAGACACTCAGGAATTAACACTGACCCCCAAGCAAAGTTCAAACAGAAAATTCCAAAGGCGTAGCCTAAACCTTGGTTTCTGATTTTATAAAACCAGAGTGGGATTTCACATTTTGATACACTGAAAATTCCCTTTACGAGAGGGAATTTTGTGTTCTTTATATTTTTAGTTTCTGTTCTTTTTATTTATGTCCTTTTCCACTTTTTACTGTCCCTTTTTAAGGAGACACGTGAACCAGAGGGCCAATTAAGTGGTGTAAACTGATGTACAACACCCACACGCTACATGCTCTTAGCACTGGGAATTTTTTTCCCCTTCCAAATTCTGTCTTTGAAGTGTGAGGATCACAATTTGTGGCCACTCTGTTGCCGTGCAAGCAACCAAAATAACAGATTTATAGTGGTCTGGCCCCGTGACCCTGGAAGTCCCTGGGGAAAAAAGCATTGTCACTGATTTCAGTGGATTTTAGCCCAGCTTGGTGCTCACTTCCCTTGTGTGCATGTTTTCCATAAGGAAAGGCACTGACTCCTTCTCCTTCCCGGAAATTAGGTTTGTACTGATAAATCTTGCATTTTATTCGAGTTAATTCACCCTCCTATTTCTCATTTACACCATCCCACACCCTGCAGGACTGAGGGTTAAATGTTGCTGCTTATCCTATTTCCTTGCATCCCAATAACCAGTTTTTTATGAAGCCTTTGGAATACCCTTAAAAACCGGGAAACCCCCACCTTAAATCAGATAAAAGAACTGAAGGAAAGGCGAAAAATCAGAGTTGTTACACTGAAGACACCTCAGGAAATCCTGATGTGAGCCCTCTTGGATTTACACCCAGTGCTGTTCCCTTTTGCCTCCCTCCAGGAGAGGAGTATTCAGTTACAAATGTATGGATTATATATGAACATAAAGCACCTCTGCTGTGCACACAGGGGGGTTGTGATGCAGCCGAGCTGATTTTGAAGACCGGCCAAGGCTGGGGTGACATAGTGAGAGCAGGTTTAGATGGGATATTGGGAAGAAATCCTTCCCTGGGAGGGTGGGGAGGTGCTGGAATGGATTTCCCAGAGAAGCTGTGGCTGCCCCATCCCTGGAAGTGTCCAAGGCCAAGTTGGACAGGGCTTGGAGCTACCTGGGCTAGTCGAAGGTGTCCCTGCCCATGGGGTGGAATAGGATGACCTTGAATGTCCCTTCCAATCCAAACCCCTCCATGATTCTATGATCCTTGGAGTGGAAAGCTTGCACTGAAACCCCTTCCCTACTGAGAAAGACTTTTCAGTTCAGCACAAAAAAAATTGAAGAAACTTTTCCTCTCCCCTTCACCCAACAGGTCGTAGCTCTGATAAACTCGAAGTTCCTGGCGCCTTTACTTGGGAAATAAAAATCTGTGCATTCAAAAGCACATAATTTTGTTCAATACAAAGGAAAATACTTTTCTGGGGGATGTTTGCTTGAAACACACTGTAAAAATAAAGCAGGAAAGGAAACAAGCCCGATCACCGAGTTTGTTCAGTGCATTTCCCTGGCTCAGAATGTGGGAGACACATTTTCTTTATCCACAGAAGGGACTTGAACCCTCAGCAGGGTTCACTGAGCGGTTCCTGTCCCTGAGGGTAATTGCAGAGGTTTTATTGTGAGCTGAAAACAGTGATTAAGCACTGCTCCATTAAAATATTTTAGCTGCCATCATTAAAGAAATAGGTAACAAATTTATTCCTGTGGCAACCCATGCAGAGCTAGAAGAAAAAAAATCAGCCAGCCTTTGTTTCCTCCCCAAAAATAGATGGGAAGGAAGCAAATACCTTCCCAGCATTCAGAGATGGCTTTTGCTCCTTGCTGGCCGTGTCACCACTGAACTGAGCACTGTGCAAAGGAGAATTTGCCACCACGGGGGAAGACACAGGGGAATTTGTGCCTGGAAAGCAGCAGAATTTCTTTGTTGACTTTGCTGGCTTTGTTAAAATAATGAATGGAGAGGTGGATAAAGGGTTCACGTGAATAGTTTCCATCTGCAGATTATCTCTGGGTAGAGTCCATCGTTATCTTGTTTTCAGTGGGAAGCAGTGCATCCTTTGGGCAAAAATGTTTTCGTGGACCTTATTCCAGCAGGGAAGAGCTGTCCTGCTTTCCACTCCCATGACATCTCCTCCCTGCCCTCTTGGATTGTGCTTGTGCTTGACCCAGAGCTCAAATTAAGCTCTCAAATCTCAGCAGCTCTTGAGGGACAAAACAAGCAGACAAAACTGGTTTAACACGAGGCTCTGTCTCTGCCTGCTGGGGCTGGTTTGAGTGTTGCAAAAGCCAGAAGAGCTAAAAGATAAAAATCAGCGCAGGGAAAAAAGGAAAAACCATCCAGTGTTGAGGCTGGTTACGTGTTCTATGTGGGGAACCAGCCCAGGCATTTTATTTCTAAAATAAATTTGGAGCACGTAAGCATAAAATCAACATCCAGGGAAGCTGTCTCTCAAAGGGAAAATGTGTTGCTGATTAATTGGTGCAAAATGGAGTGAGATTTCCTTGCACAGGGGTAATATCAGTCAAATCTTGCCTCTGGGAAGGTCACGAGTCCTACAGCCACTGCCTCCCCACAGCCCACTTCTCCCAGGTGGAATCCCATGGACCAGCAGACTTTGATCCCTATTAAAAGTAGCTGCTGACAAGGAGCCCTCAAAGGAAAAGGGGGAACGGCTTTGAACTAAAAGAGGGGAGACTAAGATTAGATGTTGGAAGAAATTCTTTACCCAGAGGGTGGTGAGGCCCTGGCACAGGTTGCCCAGAGAGGCTGTGGCTGCCCCATCCCTGGAAATGTTAAAGGCCAGGTTGGATGGGGCTTGGAGCAACCTGGGACAGTGGAAGGTGTCCCTGCTCATGGCAGGGAGTTGGACTGGATGGTCTTTAAGATCCTTTCCAACCCAAACCATTCCATGACTCTATTATTCTGTGATTCCATGATTCCATGACTCTGTGATGTCAGGACCAGCAGCTTCACTACCAGGACCATTTTCCTCCCCAACAAACCTCTCTTTCCCACTTTTGCTCTGTGAGATGGAGAGTATTTTACACCAGAAAGCTGATTTTTGAGCCAAAACCCCAGAAATAACCATGGGGACTTGAGAAATGTTCCCCGTGAGCTGCACGAGCCTCTAGAGAGAGCTTAAAACACCAGATCATGTTCTGTACTCAGTGGAACTTAAATTTCCAAACCAGGTGTCATTTACAAGGTTCCAACCTGTCTTTTATTTCTTTAATCAAAACGAGACTGAAATCAAAAATGATTAATCACAAATAACTTTGATTTTTGTCATAACTACTTCAGTAAAAGGAGTAAAAGGAGAGAAGTTTTAGTATGTGGTCCAAAAAATGGGATGATGACATCATCTGTCAATGGGATCACATCCTTCTAGGATGGAGCAGGATTTGTTATGGGGAATTTGATAGTGTTCAATGGCTGCAATGAGAGCAGAGTCTGATATGGAGATTTACTGGGTCTGGGCAAGACAGTGGGTTATAAGGAATGTATATCTCAGCAATTTATACCTCAGGAATTTATATCCCACAATTCCAAGAGCTGACAAACACAGGGAAAGACTCTCCGTTCAGTGACGCTTTGCAGGTCCTGTGACTTGAGATCTGCAGCCCTCCAGGAATGCCCAGTTTGCTATGTTGATCTGCAGCTTTCAAGCTTTTTGAATAACTTCACCTCACAAAATAAACGAAAGTTCTGCTTCCAAGACTGAAATGGAAACCACCCAGAACATACCAAGCATGAGAGTGCTGAAATGATCCCAGACTGACAAATATGAAAACTGACTTCATCCTTCATTTGTGCACATTCCCTGCCTATAAAAATAGCTTCAGGCTGAGCAGGACATGTCTCGTCATGGAACTGTGACTCAGCTCCCTCAACATCCTGCTCCTTCCACAGAAATACAGCTCTGGGAAGCGGGATTTTAGAGAGTCTTGGACCAGAACCTTGTAGGAGAGGTAGGATATTGAGGGAAAAACAGCACTGATGAATCCAAGTTCTGTGTGATGGACATGAGGTGCTGTAGCACATCTCCAGTTGGATCATTCAATCCTGGAGATACTTCAAAGGATGGAGGAGGCTGGCAGGAGGATAAGGGTAACACTGATAAAGTCTGATGAGATTTAAATTAAAACAATAAATATATTCCAGCCCCTCCTTCAGTTGTTGCTTCAGGGATGGTGCTGTTTTCCTGCATATTTTGGAGGCTCCACACACACTTCTGAGACCTAGAAGTTATCTCAGGAAGAACTTCAGAAGTCCTTGAGGGATTGATGTGTCCAAATTTCCATTAACCAGGAGGAAAATAGAAAATTAAAACCCAGGTGGCGTCTTTGCAATCTTGAAAAGTGAACATTTCTGCTTGTTTCCAAAGTGGGAAAATAGTGACATTAGTGAAGGAATTTCATCTCCCTGAAGTGCCACCCAGCATGGACACATAGGAAAGGTTTCTACAAGGGACAGAGGGAAATGCAGAGGGACAAGGGAGCTGGTGAGGCCCAGGCACAAGTTGCCCAGAGAATTTGTGGATTCCTCATCCCTGAAACTGTCCAAGGCCACATTGGATGGGGCTTGAAACAACCTGGGATAGTGAAAGGTGTCCCTGCTCATGGCAGGAGGTGGAAGGAGATGATCTTGAAGGTCCCTTCCAATCCAAAGCATTCCATGATTGTATGCCAGAAATCCAACAGGATAGAAAAAAAAATATGAATTTCCAGCACCTAAAAGCATCCCCTGACCTTTTTTAATTTACCGTTGTGACGACGCTGGTGTGAGACAGGTCATGGTTTAACAGCGTCTCTGCTCATGAAGGCAGAGGAGATGATTGCTGGGACGAAATGCGTTGCAAATATCAAAGTGCACATCCTGCATTCCGAGCACCTGGAGATGAGGTTTCTCAGCCCGTTCCAGCAAATCTGCTGATTTGCATATTAGTTAACAATTTATTCAACTGCCAGCAGTGACATACTGAGTAGTTAAAAGCGTTAAAGGAGACGGTGCAATTCCTCCTTTGCATTGCTAAACAGACTGCAGAGGCTCCAGGAGCTGATCTTCTGTAACACCTTCATTAGAGTGGATTTGCACAAATCATCCATGGGAAGGTCAAGACCCCATCCCACCAAGGCAGTTCCCCAGCTCAGATCAGTTGATGCTGCTGAACATCCTAAAAATCTTCCACAGCTCTTTCTAATGCACAGGAAGAAAGCGGGATCATGCGAGGGGAGTTCTTCGGATACTCTTCACAGACCACAGAGGCACTGGAGGTTCTCTGCACCCAGTGAAGGTGTGTGGGGCCAGATTTTGGAGAGATGAAAGGGAAGAGATTGTGCAAGGCCTTGGATTCCATCAGGACAGATTTAGAACGTGGGGTGGAATTTGGATGAAGTACAAGAATATTAACAAGACATCGAAATATGGTGCAGCAAGATGGGAACGGAGCAGGAGATATTCACATCAGAGGTCTCCATAGTCCACACCACCCACAAAGGGAGGAGTAGAGTGAAAGTAGTGATGGCACGTGGAAATTTCAGGCTCTCTCTGCCATCAAACTGTCACAGCCGTGTCTCTTGGCCAAATGTCCAGCTGAACAATCCCTATGTTGCCCACCCAAAACGCTCTCACTGCTGCTTGGCTTGTCCGTCATGGCAAGGCTTGAATCATGCCGTGACAAACCTTCTCCCTGCAGCCAACAGACACTGCAATGGTACAAACAAAGTCTGCCAGGGCTCAAGAAGCACTTGGACAATGATTTCAGGCACATGGTGTCATTCTTGGGGTTGTCATTCTTGGGGTTATCATTATAGGGCCAATAGTTGGACTTGGATGATCCTTGTGGGTCCTTTCCAGCTCAGGATGTTCTCTGATTCTATGAGACCATCATCAAAGCCAGAGTAGGGATGTCACTTTGCAGATGGAAACCTATGTCTCCTTGTCACAAGAAAGTAGGGATAAAATTAGAAATGACTTGTTTTGGTTCATTAGCTGTGCCTGGGGACCTCCAGTGAGGGAACATTCTTCACTAATGAGTGAGGGGAGGGGCAGGGACACAAGCATGGCATTTCTTCCCATCCTCTGCCTGCCGAAGTGGCACCTGAGAGCCTTGCAAGTATTAATGAATCTCCTCACGTCTCCTGGTTGTATTTACTGTGCATGACTTATTTAACACAATCCAGGCCATGGGAATGCGGGAGGAATTCAAAGACCCATTTGTACCGTGGCACAGTCACTTCTGTTCCACTCAGGCCTCTTGGGCACAGTTGGAGACGTGAGAATTACCCATTTAAGTGTAATAAAATCAAACCCATGTAAGCTATTACTGGCTATTAAAGCTTTATGCAATGTGCAGCAAGAGAGAAAGCAAGATTCCCGTTCTTCCCTTTTCCACTCGCAAATCAAGACGTGTAGGAAGTTCACTGAATAGTTCCAGTGAAAATCCCAAGGAAAGTGGGTCACGAGGAGCTCTCTAGAGGACTGCAAAAGGCCTCTTATGTAAGGTGGAGTTTCCCACTTGCTTCCTGGTGAATGTGGAGTTCTTTCCCATCTGGTTGGCACTTGGTGTGGGATGGTTTCAGCTGCACCACCAACCACAGCTCAGCCTCTCAGTCAGATTGATCCAGAAACGGCAGAACAGGGTGATTTTCAGGAGCTAAAGAAAGCCCAGGGGAATTTGAGAATAATTTACCTCAGTTCTCATCAGAGGACCAACTGCAGCACAAGGTCTCCACAACTCCCTTAAAGAAGGATGTAGACAGGAGGGGGTTGGTCTCTTCTCCCAGGGAACAAGTGACAGAACCAGAGGAAATGTCCTCAGGTTGTGCCAGGGGAGGTTTAGTTGGATATTGGGAACAATTTCTTCACTAAAAGGGTCTTCAAGCATTGGAAGAGGCTGCCCAGAGCAGTGGCGGAGTCACCATCCAAGAAAGTGTTCAAAAGAGGTGTGAATGTGGTGCTTAAGGACACAGTTTAGTGGTGAGCTTTGCAGTGTGGGGTTAAGGGTTGGACTCAGTGATCTTAGATGGCTTTTCCAACCACAATGATTCTGTGACAAGGTCATGTGGTGTGACCCTCTGAAACCTTCTCCCACTTACCCCTGTGTTTTTTTTTTCCCCAGGTGGGATCTTCATCTCTCCATGACTTATCAATGTTCTCCACTCTTTTCCTGCAAATGTCCTTGTCTTTCACCCTGTCATCTCATTATGATCCCTCCTTACTCCAGCTGCTCTCAGCTGTCACTCACACAGTTCCCACTCAAAAGGGTGATGCCAACCAATCACCACCATGAGCTCAGGGATGACTTGGTCTCCTTGAGCACATCTCTCCTCTGTGCTGCATTGCACTGTGGGCTCAGAAACCAGAGCCTGGGTGCTCAAAGAGCATCTGAGGAGCAAACAAGCCTTACTACCTCTCCCAGTTCTGTGCCCGTCTCAGGTCAAGGTGTGGAATCATAGAATTATAGAATGGTGTGTGTCCGAAAGGACATCAAAGATTATTCAGCTCCACCCCCACGCCATGGGAAGGGGCACCTCCCACTATCCCAGGTTGCTCCAAGCCCTGTCCAACCTGGCTTTGGACACTTCCAGGGATGGGGCAGCCCCAGCTTCTCTGGGCAACCTGTGAAAGGGCCTCACCACACTGCAAGCCAAGAATTTCTTCCTAACATCCCATCTAAACCATCNCCACAACTTCTCTGGGCAACCTGTGAAAGGGCCCCACCACACTGCAAGCCAAGAATTTCTTCCTCACATCCCATCTAAACCATCTCTCTGTCAGTTTGAAGCCATTCCCTCTCGTCCTGTCTCTCCAGACCCTCGTCAATAGTCTCTCTCCGTCTTTCTTCTCAGCTCCTTCAGGTACTGGAAGGCTACAACGAGGTCACCCCAAAGCCTTCTCTTCTCCAGGCTGAACAATCCCAACTCTCACAGCCTTTTCTCTCAGCAAAACTGCTCCATCTCTCTAATAGCTTTGGTGGCCTCCTCTGGAATTGCTCCAGCATCTCCATGTCCTTCCTGTGCTGGAGACCCCAGAGCTGGAAGCAGCTCTGCAGGTGGAGTTTCACCTGAGCAGGGCAGAGGGGCAGGACATGTTTGGCTTTCTGGGCTGCAAGGCCAGCTCATGTCCAGCATCTCATCCCCCATCACCCCAAATCCTTCTCCCCAAGGATGCTCTCCATCTGTTCATCCCCAGCCTGGATTGATCCAGTGTAGCACCAGCACTTGCTTTTGTTAAACCACACGAAATTCCCAGAGGCCACTTCTTGAGCTTGTCCAGGTCCCTCTGGATGTCCCCATCCTTGAGGAGGGTCAACCACATCCCTCAACTTGGTGCCACCTCCAGACCTGCCCTCCATGCCCATCTCTTCCAACATCACAGAAGACCTTCCACCTCCTTCACAGGAGCACTTTTTAAAGTGTTTGAAATGCAAAGTAACTTTGAACTGAAATAACTTGGTACAAACAAAATATTTTCATTTTCAGCCTGTTTTGCTTTTTTTTAAAGAATGCAACTTTCCCCGAGCAATTAAGGAAACTTTTCACCGAGGAGAAAAGAGCTTTTCAAGGCATTTTTACGTAACTGAAGAGGCCATTGTTGTCCTACCATGTGCTCAACCTTCTCCACAATGAAGGTAATTATAAATAACCATGCTGTTATAAATAAATCTATATGGATCTGGGTTTTTCTAAATGTGTGTATATGTTCCTTACATTATATCCTGGATAAAGCCAGAGTGGTGGCGTAATACACATAATGGGATGAGTTAAATGTCAGCACAGAGTGGGCGACTCTGGTGTTATTCCAAACATTCTTGCAGGGGAGAAAATTTCAAGAATTCACCGATGAATAAAGGCAAATGGCTTCAAATAATGCTTTCTCCTCTTTGGAAACTTCTGTTCCTGAAGACTTGGATGCTCTAAAGGAAGTTCACACTTAACCTCCACTCCCCATAGTCACTTCTGCCAAGGAACTGCCATTCTTAGAGGTGGTTTTTCCATCCTTTTCTGGAGACCTCTTGGTTGGATTCCACATCTGCTCTTGCCAAGAGGCATTTTTGCTGGAATATTCCTGCTGAATAAGCCTTCAGTTATTTCAGCTCTGTGTCAGAATAACATCACTGCTTTCAACAGAGTTTCAAGGACCTCAAAAGAGAGAAAACACACCAAATCAATCCAAAAATGACAATTTTAGGTCTTCAGTCTTCCCAGTCTTTGCGGGTTTATGCTAAATGTCTTCATTTGTTACACCTTTTTTCCTTCTTTCTGCAGGTTTAGGTGGTGACTTTAACTGTGTTTTCAGCCCTTTCTAAGCCACAAAGACCTTTTCAAGAAGAAAGATCTTTTTCTTGGAATAACTCGTGGGATTAAGGGAGGTGACTGTGTGGCCACATCTCAAACAGCGTTTCCACCAAGAGGTGTCCCTTATTCCTACTCTCAGCAGCTCGGAGATCAAACTGTGCTGTGACACTCAGGAAAAAGCAAGACGAAAAGGTCAAGGAGGCTAATTTGTAATTAAAGGGATGTAATTAAAGGGATGAGTCATTCCACAAGTGAGCTGTGAACCTTAGCTCATCTCTTATCTGTGTGCATACACCCATGGCTGCTGGAAGCAGGGGGTTGGAGACTTCCTTCATTTGAATGTTAAACATCTGTTTGGGGCTTGCTAGGAAAAAAAAAAAACACCACTCTTTGGACTTCACAGCCCCCAAAGAGGCCTCACAGACAGTCCTTGTAGACCATTCCCACCTATACTCTTCCCTCCATCCCTGTATAATCCCTTCCTCATGTGGCATTTCTTCTGAGAGTCAATTACCAAAAAAAACCAAAAACAAACCCAAGGAGTTTTCCTGCCAAGGATGCACCTGGAAAGCTGCTGGGAGAGGTGCACTGGGAGGTTCTCTGTGCAGAAAGGGAGTTATTGTAGAGGAGAAGGAAAAAGACACAGTGAGGACTTGGGGGGAGGATCACAAACTTTGGGACATATGACTGTCATGGTAGAATCATCATGGAATAGTTTGGGTTGGAAGGGACCTGGAAGATCATGCAGTTCTAACCCACTGCCATGGGCAGGGACACCTTCCACTAGACCAGGTTGCTCCAAGCCCCATCCAACCTGGTCTTGAACACTTCCAGGGATGGAGCAGCCACAGCTTCTCTGGGCAACCTGTGCCAGGGTCTCACCGCCCTCCCAGGGAAGAATTTCGTCCTAATATTTAATCTAAACCTGCTCTATTTGAGTTTAAAGCCATTCCCCCTCAACCTGTCGCTCCATGTCTTTGTCAAAACACCCTCTCCAGCCTTTAAAAAGATCATCCTCCGATGTTGCCAGCAAGAAGGATGAATCTTGTAACTCAGATGGCATCTGTCCTCTCTTGGTCTGCCATTTTCCTTTAAAAAGAGAAGTTCCATCATCCCTTGCTGTAGGACTCTGCTTTCCCAAGCTCGTCCTGGAGCTCAGGAAGAACAAAGGCAGATTGATGTGGCTGAGCAAGTCCTCCAGAACTAATATCATCCAACAACATTTTGGCCACTTCATCTAATTAGAAAGAGCTACTTCCACTCATGGCAATACACACACATGCCTATATATAAACATATAGATATGTCTGTGAAAGGAAGCAGCTCTTACTCCTAATTAACTGCTGGCTCTCCTGGCTGCGCTCCAGGTTCAGCTGACAGATGGTGATGAGCCATCTCCTCTCTCCTGCCTTTATTAATTACCTAGCCAAGAGCAAACACTTCCTCCGTGTGCTGCAGGATCGCCTGGAGCCCTTAGATGGCCAGCCCTTGGACTGTGTTTGTCATTAAATCCTGAATATCTGAATGCTGGCTCGTTAATGCACAGGTTGTTGAAGGCCTCCGGTGCAATTAAGTCTTTGGCTGGCAGCAGATTTCTCTGGAAGAGCTAAATCAGGACTCGTGGTGGAGGCTCAGGAAGGGCGGGATAAAAGGGTGGCTGCGAAGCAAAGTTCCAGGGAGCACATCCTAAGAGAGCATATCCACGTCTCCACCCAAAGGGACCATATCTGCATCTCCACCCTGAGGGACCATATCCACATCTCCACCCTGAAGAAGCACATCCACATCTCCACCCTAAGGCAGCACATCCACACCTCCACCTAAGTGGGCATATCCACATCTCCATCTCGAGCTCCATGAGAAGAAGACAAGAAGAAAGCCCTTTCTTCCTCATTAGAAGCTCCCTGGTTTCTCATCTCAAAATAATGGTGGTTACTCCCCTGGCCTGGCATGGAAACGCTCCCTGACCCATTTCTAGTGGACTTCCCACCCAAAATACATTGGAGATGAGGAAGGCAGACACTGCACTGGGCTAACAAGGACGATTTCTTCACAAAACAATCTTCTAGATAAGCATGGAAAGGTTGGAAAGGCACATTTGTGCCAGGCAGGGAAGCACAGATACCTGAGCCAGTGCCAGTCAAGGTAACCCTACAACTAGAACCAGTATGACCTTACCTCTTACATCCTCCAGAGGGGCTGGAGGGAGCAATTGTCATCTCCAGTACAACACCATATCATGATGGTTAAGGTTTTCATGCTCACAAACCCCTCAGCATGGTTGGAGGTGCCTTCCAGCCTTTGTGTCAGGTCATGCAGGACTATGCAGGACCTATCCATGGTGGGGGGTTGGAACTGGACGATGTTTAAGGTCCCTTCCAGCCCAAACCATTCCATGATTCCATGATTCTATGACATCATGCACCCAGTAAGGAAGGCACAGCAGGATCTGTTGTGCAGGGGATGTTGGTCCCACAAGGAGATGAGAGCACTGGGCAGAATCTTGAATGTGAAGGAATAACAAAGATAAAAAGGAGCCTCAAGTTTGGACCCTCATCCCCAGGTCAGGGGACGTCCAACCACATCACGTAAGTGTGAGCTGGGAAATTGGTCCCTCTCCAGAATCACCAGGCTGAAGGAGCTGCACTAGAGAACAACATTCCTGCTGCAGCTCCTGAAATCCTCTCCTACATCCCCTGCCAACAGCTCCTTTACTCTTCCCTCACATGACAGTGGCTGCGCCACAATTATTCCAGGGAAACCCCAGGATCCATGGACTGAGCTTCAATTCTCTCAGTTTTTACCCTCAGCTTTGTCACTGCTGGGGTGACCTCAGGCAAATTTTTACTGCTCTGTTCCTCAATTTCCCTGTGGATATAAAGGACTATATTCCCACTGGATTGGCTTCTGTTTTGTCCCTCTGCCCCACAGGGGAATGACTTTATCACTAAGTTGCCTTTCCAACACTCCTGCTCCCTCCACAAGCGCACGATGCCTTTCCTCTCAAATTATCTGTCTTCCCTCCCAAATTATCTCACCAATTAACACCACGAAGATAATTTGAAGCAATTTAACTCTCAGCTGTACTTCTGTTCAAGGCTTCTGCTTCCATTCCAGACCTGAGGAGAGGCTTTTGTGTCTGAGAGCTCCACGGTTCTCCAGCTGCATCTGCTGATCTCATCAATATTCCTTCCCTTGTGAGCTTTGTCTCCTCACTAAAATGCTTTGGGATAAGCTATTGAGGAATGTTAAATAAGACCAGCTATGATTACATGACCCCCTAATTAATATTCCTATCAGCACATTTTTCAGCTGGATCACTTGGGTGGCTGAGGTTGCAAAGGATGAGGGAGGGTCCAAAACCACTTGTCCCTTTTCAATCCTTCTTATGTGTATATTCCATATCCTGGCTCCTTCATTCCTCCAGAATGGTTCTTGTATTTATGTCCCCAATGGCTCTTTTTGTCCACTTTTTATTTGTTCTCCCAATCTTTCTCTGGTGGATTTGGGTGAGTCTAGGATGATCCCCATGTAGGAGAATTCCAGGAGAATTCACTTTTAATAATGGTGAATAATCCACCTGAATTATTTCCAAATATTCCTATTTTTAAATCTTTCTGTTGTCATGGTTTTACAGTTTTTCACAGAATCATCACAGAATTGTTAGGGTTGGAAGGGACCTTAAAGACCACCTCATTCCAACGCACCTGCCATGGGCAGAGTCACCTTCCACCAGACCAGGTGGCTCAATGCCACATCCAGCCAGGCCTTGAACACTTCCAGGGAAGGAGCAGCCACAGCTTCTCTGAGAAATCCATTCCATTCCCTCACAGGGAAGAATTTCTTCCAAATATCCCATCTAAAACTTCTCTCTTTCAATTTAAAGCCATTTTTGAACACTTCTATAAAGCTTCTCAATATTCAGGAGCATTGGCAGGAGCAGCTCAGCTAAAATATTCAGAGGGAAACACTTCCCAACAAGCGAATTCCCTGCATTTACCCTGGAGACTCTCTAAGATGAGCTACACTTACCCAGCCTACAAGAAGCAGCATGTTGGGATTCTCCAACAAGTCCCAGGATCCACTCCACACTCCACTTTCAGTGGCCAGTCTCTCTTCTCTCCAGGGGAGGTTTCTGGTTATTATTTCAAGCCGATTCCATTAGAGGAAAATGCAGTTATTGATGGAATCATGGAATCATCAAGATTAGAAAAGGCCTTTAAGATCACCAAGTCCAACCCTCAGCCCAGCACCATGTTCCCCATTAAACCATGGCCTCAAGTGCCATATCCACATGTTTTTTGAACACTTCCAGGGGTGGTGACGGGATGAATTCCACAGCGTTTGTGATGTGTCCTCATGGACAACATCCAGTTCCTGCCTGACCTCTGGAAGTGAATCACAAATGTTGCCCCAGAATGGCAATAACTGAAATGCAAAGGGAAAGAGCAGAAGTGACACCAGTACGAAAAGAAAGGGAGAAGGTGGAATCCAAGTTCCACTTCCTGCAAAGATCATGGAATCAAATTCATTTAGGTTGGAAAAAACCTCCAAGATCATCAAGCGCAACCTTTGACCCAACACCACCATTCCTGCTAAACCATAAGAAGGAGTGCCACGCTTACTCATTTTTAGAACACTTCCAGGGATGGTGATTCCAGCACTTCCCTGGGCAGCCTGTCATAATGCTTCAAGACTCTTTCAGGAAAGTATTTTGTTCCTGATGTCCAACCTGAACCTCTCTTGGAGCAACTTGAGGCCATTTCCCCTTGTTCTATCAGATATTCACTGTTGTCACGAGGCCAAGAGCAAGTTCCATGGTCAGTCAAAGTGTTCATATTCTTGTCATGAACCTCTGACATCTGTATTGAGCTCCCTGAGCCCCTGCTTGGGATCTGGTGGGGATCAGTATCCCAGTTCCCACCCACCTCCTGCCTTGTGTTTTCTTGGACCTCTTGCCTGGTGAGATCCCTTCTGCTTCTGCTGATTTCAGGAGCTGGGATGGCAGAAAAATCAAAGGTAAAAGTGTTTTCCAAACCGTGTTGGAGGATAAGAGACTTCCCAGCTCACAGGAGAAATCACTGTTGGCTCTCAGAAAAACCTGTGCTGAGCACACCAATCCCTCAGGAGGCTTCCAGGGAAAACGGGATCTGTGGGAGCACAACAAGCCCCTGCAAAAACTCAGGCCTGACAATTCCTGGTGTGAAATCGGTGCTGGGGAAAATCCCTGAGGTTTCCCTGGGAGATGGGATTTCCCTGCAGTTCCAACCTCTGCAGAAGAAGTTTGTCCTGCTGGTGAGTCACAGAACTCATTCTCTTGGAAGAAGGATGCTCCTTCAGGGTCTTCTCTCCCAGTCTCAGCACAGCACTCATGGGGTGGGCAACACTCTGCTGGACCTTCCCACTCTTTCTTCCCATCATCCACATGCTCAGCACCCCATATCTCTGTGGTCTCCGACCAAGCAGGCCCAGAAGGAGATTGAAAGTTATGTTTGGGCAAGGACACGTGTTCCCAAAGGAATCCAAACAAGTCTCCACTCTCTGCTGTGCTGTTGAATAAACCAGAGGTGAATTTATGGAAGAGGCATCAAAGGAAAGCCCTTCCCACCCCTGGAAGTGTTCCAGGCCAGGTTGGATGGGGTTTGGAGCAACCTGGTCTAGTGGGAGGTGTCCCTGCCCATGGCAGGGGGTTGGAATGAGATGGTCCTTTTCAACCCAAACCGTTCTGTAGTTTTATTAAAAACAAACCCAAGCCAAAACCAACCATTAGAGACAAAATCTATAGCCAAGAAACAATATATAAAGCAATATATAGAGACAGGAGATAAGATATAAAGCCCTGCCAAAGGAAGTCTAACCACTCATATTAATTTTTTTTTAAAAAAAGGAGGGAGGAAATCTATGAATCCAAGTCCTTTGCTTAATTCCTTACTTAAAATAACAGTGAGTTTCCTCCTTGTTTCCATTTTTTCTACACAAAAGAGAGAAAGCAAAGGCTTCTCAAGCCTTTATGATGAATTGAATGCAGTTAGAGCAGGAAAGGTATTTACAAGCTGGGCTTAATAGAAAGGTTTATCAAAGGCAGTGTAATTACCAGACACTTTGGGTGCCTGAAAACAGAGTTGTTATGAAAAAACTAACCTGGGAAAAAAAGCTGGAGGAGAAAATGAAAGAGGAACTCACAAGGACACGTGTAAAAACAAGTGGCTTTCAAGCCAAACTGGTGTCTCAGCTCTTTACACAGAGAATAAGTATATTATGACAGGGCAGGATGACCAAGGAAAGCACGAAATACCTGTAATAGTGGGAGCAAATAACAACAATAAAAGGTCAGGAGATGTGTGAGATGTCCCTACCCAGTGTTTGAGGGGATATTTATTAAGAAACTTGAGCTACATCCTCAGCCAAGCCAAATGGGACCCACACACACATTGAAGGTTAAGTCCAGCCTTCATTATTTTGCCAATTACAATCCCCAGGTAATTAAAAATTTTAAAAAATTGGGATAAAATCACAGAGCAGTGCTGGGCTCTGTTTTATTAGAGATGCCAGCTGCAGGTGAGATCATGGAATTACAGAAGGGGTTAGGCTCGGCTGGAAGGGGCCTTAAAGATCATCCAGCTCCAACCTCCCTGCCACAGACAGGGACACTTTCCACTATCCCAGGTTGCTCCAAGCCCTGTCCAACCTGGCCTTGGACACTTGTGGGGATGGGGCAGCCACAGCTTCTCTGGGAATTCTATTCCAGAGCCTCCCCACCCTCCCAGGGAAGAATTTCTTCGCAATATCTGACCTAAATCCACCTTCCTTCAGCTAAAAGCCACCCCACTATGTCCTACCACACCTGATGTCCATCTAAGGAGATGGACCCAGAGGGGCTCCCCATGAGCAGTGACTGCAGGCGGAGTCAACACGGGATTTGGCCAAACTCCAGACCAGACCCTAAAGCTCCTTCGACCCTAAATCCCACGATGTTCATCATGGATATGGTACATTTTACACTGCAAACGCCCCCATTTCACCCTTTGAAGTGGCTGCTTTTCAGCACAGAGGGAAAGTGACCTTTTTCAGCCAATGGAGTTCTGCTGCACAAACCAACCAGGAATGTCTATGCATGGATTTCTCCTTAAAACTCTGCTCCACCTGTGCAGCCTGGACAGTTACGAGCACCTGATTTTTAAGTTTCTAACAGAAAACATGAATTGTAAGCAAATCAAAACAAGGCCACGCCAAGCTGTGTGGAAAAAAATACTATAAATCCTCCAAATTTACTAGTAGCATAATTTTATAAGCATAGTAAAAAGATGAACCTATTCCTGTCAGAAGTCTCACGGGTTTTACAATGCTAAGAAACACTAAAGGGGTCAGATATTTTGTGCTACATCTTGTTAAAGTTGCTGGTGTTGAATTAGAAGGAAATATGAGTCCCTTTGTCCCCAAACATGGGGAGTTCAGCATCTTTTCTTCTGTAATTCCTAATAGAAAGTTGCATTATTACAAGTATTTAAGGGCATATTCTTAATTTATAATCTTATTTCCAGGCAAACTGTCAAAAAAAATCATCTGATTTGTATATTCAGGGGTTACCTAAACCAGCCTGATTTTGTGCTGCCACTGACAGGGCTGCTCAGACAGAAAATTCTTTCTTTCTGTCCACTCTGCCCATTTCTTTTGATCCTTTTTCCCATTTCTTTTGATCCTCCTTCCATTGATCTCTCTTTGCTGATTATCTTATGTTAAAAACTTTATAACTCTGCAAAACTTCATCTCTCCTGCTACATCCCCATCAGCATCATTTTATACCTCACTGTTTGAGGCTTCAAACTGAAGGAGGGCAGGTTTAGGTTGGATATTGGGAAGGAATTCTTCCCTGGGAGGGTGGGGAGGCTCTGGAACAGGTTTTCCCAGAGAAGCTGTGGCTGCTCCATCCCTGGAAGTGTCCAAGGCCAGGTTGGACAGGGCTTGGAGCAACCTGGGATAGTGGAAATTGTCCCTGCCCATGGCAGGAGGTGGAACTGGGTGATCTTGGAGGTCACTCACAACCCAAACCACTCTATAATTCCATGATTTATTCTTGCTGTCTCAGAGCTGTCTTTTCACTGCTGCAATTTTGCAATGTCTACCATTGTCCCACGAAACTTCTGTATGAATACGGACCAGGGACTATTTCCAATAGCTTTGATTCAATTCTCCTACTTGGAAGGGTAAGAGAATTTGTAGAGTGTGCACAAACTTTTCTTACACACCATTGGTCTCTGTGGCAAAAATAATAATTAAAAAATGGACCCGAACCAAATCAACCAAAACAAAAATATTACAAGGATATTTAATTGACTAAGAGGAGCTTTTTCAAGCATGTTTGATGCTTTGCCTTTGGAATTTCTAGAAGGGTTGCCATGGATTCAGAAATAAATGGCCAGAAGGAAAGAGCAGAACTGCCCCAATTCCTGCAGAATTTGTGTTCGCCCCTCTGGAACTGTGCTGAGACCAATTCCTCACCTTTGGCAACAATCCCTCTGCCGAAAACCATCCAGCCTTGAGGTGAAGACTTCAGTGAGGAGATGGACCTATTGGAGATGATCCGGAGAGAAGTAAAATCCATCATCTGTGAACAAAAAAGTGTGGCCAAGGAGGAAAGAGCAAAATCCTGAGGTTGTTTAGTCTGGGAAAGCACAGATGGGGGGCTGGAAATAGCCAGAGGTTTCGCAGGAGATGACTTAGCACCAAAAGCCACAAAAAGCTGAGAAATGGTGGGAGAAATCCATAAAGACAAGGAAAGGAGAGTAGTCTAGATGCCACAAAGCCACTGGTAGCCAAAATTAGGGAAATGTCGTGGAAGAAAACTCTCTTTTTCTGGCTTCTAATCATAAAATCGTGGAATGGTTTGGGTTAGAAGGGACCTTAAAGATCACCTCGTTCCGCCCCCCTGCCATGGGCAGGCACACTTTCCACCGCACCAGGCTGCTCAGAGCTCCATCCAACCTGGCCTTGAGCACTTCCAGGGATGGAAAGAAGGTGAAATGTTTTCTTTTCCCTCTGCAACCACCAATGGCCAATGTCAGAAGTGGCCCATGAGCCGGGTGGGCACTTTGGTCTAACTGGGCATGACTGTTCTCCCCTTCCTGGGCAGCAGGAACTTCCCCAGGTAGTTCTCTCTGACAACTAATCAGTCCTGCTGCTAAAAATAACTTCTGCTTATCCCTGCTAGAATCATTCCA
This sequence comes from Sclerurus mexicanus, assembly GCA_013396755.1. Classification (NCBI taxonomy): domain Eukaryota; kingdom Metazoa; phylum Chordata; class Aves; order Passeriformes; family Furnariidae; genus Sclerurus; species Sclerurus mexicanus. The sequence goes on along the minus strand of VWZF01002253.1, from coordinate 194,987 downwards.
GTAATTAATAGAAAATTAATTCAAGGCAGGCTGTGATGCCCCTGAGAGCGAACGACCTTGCTTTGTGCAGGGAGGAGGAATTAGCCAAGGTCCATCCAAAGTGAACCATTGAAACGGGAGGAACAAGTTGTCCATGAGACCCTCATTGTAGTTGTCCACACAGGTTTATGGACCACAAGGGAGGACTACCTTTCCTACTGCCTTTTTATCTATTCCCTGGCCAGCAATTACATCATCCCTGATATTTTCTTGGCATCTTTGACATTTTCTTCAGCGGTTTTGTCTTTTTATTGTTGTTGTTTGCCTCTGGATGCTGTTCCTACAGTTCTGTAAGTCTGGTCCGTTGTGGTTCTATTCCTGTCCATCCCTCTATCCATCCGCCCACAGATCTGGCTGGCCATCACCCTGCCAAGGTCCAAGAAGGAGAAGGTTCTCAAAGGTCTGGACATAGTCTCATTTTGGTGAAAAGTGGTCAAACAGAGGAGAAACACCAAAATGAGTGGTCCCACCAAAGGATCTCAGCTCCCCAGCCACTCTTAGAAGCAGCATCCAGCTGGCCAGCAGGAAAATCCATACCCAGGCAAAGAGGAAAGTATCACAGGAGGGAGTCCAAAAGCAGGTAATGATGCAGGAACTGGGAGCTTAAAGAACTGAGGGTACAGGGGGTGGGAAACTAAACTTCATTACTTCAGAAAATGCCAAGTTGAGGGAGGTGATTCTGCCCCTCTAGTCTCGTGAGACCCCACCTGGAGCTCTGTGTCCAGCTCTCCAATCCCCAGCATCAGAAAGATGTGGACCTGCTGGAGCAAGTCCAGAGGAGGCCACAGAGATGGCTGCAAGGGCTGGAGACCCTCTGCTCTGGAGATGGGCTGGGAGAGCTGGGAATGTTCAGAAGACCTTAAAGCCCCTTCCAGTGCCCAAAGGGGCTTCAGGAGAGCTGGAGAGGGACCTTGGAAAGGTCCTGGAGGGACCAAACAAGGGGGAATGGGTTCCCACTGCCAGAGGGCAGGGTTAGATGGGATATTCGGAAGGAATTCTTCCCTGTGAGGGTGGGGAGGCCCTGGCACAGGTTGCCCAGAGAAGCTGTGGCTGCCCCATCCCTGGAAGTGTCCAAGGCCAGGCTGGACAGGGCTTGGAGCAACCTGGACTGGTGGAAGGTGTCCCTTCCCGTGGCAGGGGGCTGGAATGAGATGATCTTTAAGGTCCCTTCCAACCCAATCCATTCCATGACTCTCTGAAAAATGTGCCCCTCTTGGCTGTTCCCAGGGCACAGAGTTTGTAAATCCATCTCATTCATTTATATCCTGTTGGGTCTATGTCTATCCCAGACATTCCTGCCCATCCTTTGGCATCACAGCTTTTGCTGGAGTGGCTGAGGAGGCAGGAGTTCATTCCCATGCTCCGTGCTGGGCTGTGGGATCGATCACAGACAATCTGTGCTTGGGATCTGTAGCACCTCTGAAAAGGTCGCAGCGAAGCAGGAGCTGCAGTTTGGAAAGGTCAGGCAGGGGAAGGGATCTCTGTCTCCTGCCTGGGTGGGGTGAGAAGGATGACTTCACTCCAGTGACAGAACTTTGAGTCTCACCATATCTACCCTTTTTTCCCCCTTTTTATTTTGTGGCCATTTATTGTTTAGAATCTGAGAAAACGACCATCTGCAGGTATGTGGCCCATTTAGGGGTGAGCAGCCAAGCTCCTGCTGGGATCAGTAAAGATTGAGCCAAAAAATGGAGCTGGGGGAGACAATTTGTTTATCCAAATTCAGGTGCTTTAGGATAAGTTGGACAACACCCCGAGCTCACCTAGGAACAGAGAGTGGCCTGGGTGGTCACAACATCCCAAATAAATCAGGTGAGCTCTTTCCTAGTGTCTGAGATGGCAAGAATTTTTTTTTTCTAGTCTGTATTGATTAATTTTATTACTTTAATACTGTCAGGACAGAAGGGCAACACTTGGAGTTAGAAATAATTTCATTCCCCTGGTGCTGCTCCCCAAAGACCTCCAAGTCAGGAGTTAAAATAGGATTAAAGTCAAAATAAAATCCTTTCTTTAGAACCCTTAAATACACAATATTTATCACAGAATCATGGAGTGGTTTGGGTTGGAAGAGATCGTAAAGCCCATCTTGTGCCACCCTCCTGCCACGGGCAGGGACACCTTCCACTAGCCAGGTTGCTCCAAGCCCTGTCCAACCTGGCCTTGGACACTTCCAGGGATGGGGCAGCCACAGCCTCTCTGGGCACCCTGTGCCAGGGCCTGCCCACCCTCCCAGGGAGGAATTTCTTCCTTATATCTAATCTAAATCTACCCTTTTTCATCTTAAAGCCATTCCCCCTTACCCTGACAAATTAGCAAATTCATAACGACTTTGAGAAACTGTGGCTTGGTTTTCCGAATTGATTTTCCAGCTAAACAGTTAAAACAGGAGGAAATGACAGATATTAATCAGAATTCCCATTATCTCTCCTGGTTTGTACCCCTCATCTTCTGCTGTCCTAAGCATTAGAGCATTTGATAAAGCAGCCAGGAAAAGAAGCAACTTTTTAAATGAAATAGTTTTTGTAAGATTTTGCCAATTCATCAAAACCAAATTGCTTCCCGACACCGCATCTCAGCGGCCCAATTAGTTTGTAATTAGTTAACACAACGTGGAACAGTTCTAAGCAGAGGGACAAAGAGAAGTGCAATGTGAATTTCAGGCTCTGTGAATAGAGCAGCTGCTCAAGCAAAAGGAAACATGACTTAAAAGGACTCATCCTGTATCTGCTGCATCTTAATTTCATGTCCTGACTGGTGGAGACTCGCTAGTCCAGATTGATCTTGCTCTCTCCACCTGGGTTTGATTCCAAAATCCATGCTGGACTTGAAATAGCTTTATTATTTCTTCAGAGCATTTCTTTGTCCACAAAATCCTATTTTTCAATCCTTTGTCAACGAATTCAGAACCAAGTCACAAAAAAAGCCCTGTCAAGTGTTTTTTTCCCCTCAAGAAAGTACTTTCCCTGTTTGTAAGATCATGAGCTGAGCTCCTGAGCCAAAGTTTCTTCCCTGAATTTCTTTCAAGTGGGAAAAGCATTAACACACCTGGGTACTGACCTCCAATAAAGGGAAAAAGGACAAAAAAAGGAGAGTTTATGACCTTTGGATGAAGGGCAGACAACTCAGGAGAGCTACAAGGATGCCAGGAGGTTATGCAAGGAGAAAATTAGAGATGCCAAAGCCCCCCTAAGGTGGGGTTTGGTCTCTTCTCCCAGATAACAAGCAACAGGACAAGAGCAGACAGCCTCAAGTTTCATGGAGAAGTTTAGTTTGGATATCAGGGAAAATTTCTACACCAAAAGGGTTGTTAAGCTTTGGAACAGGCTGGCCAGGGCACTGGTGGAGTCACCATGGAGGGATTAAAAAACATGTGGATGTGGCACCTGGGGACATGGGTTAGTGGTGGCCTTGGCAGTGCTGGGGGAAGGGTTGGACTTGATGGTCTTAAGAGGGATTTTCCAGCTTAAATGATTCCATGATTCTTTGTGAAAAGAGGGACCAGAAGTGGCCATGAATGGAGTGCAGCCATGGCCACATGAGGAGAAATGGGCCCTGCTGGTCCTACACAGGACTTGGTGTGTCCTTGAACCAGGTCCTCCCTTTTCTACCCTGGAAGTGTCCAAGATCAGGTTGGATGGGGCTTGGAGCAACCTAGGCTAGTGGAAGGTGCCCCTGCCCATGGGAGAGGGTGGAACGGGAGGACCTTGAAGGTCCTTTCCAACCCAAACCATTCCATGATTCTTTGATTCTGTTGTTCTGCCAGCACCAACTGGACTGGAAATCTCAGGCTCTCCCCCACCAATATTCTGTGGTTTCCTATAGGAAACCAGATAAATTCAAGAATTCTTCAGTTGGAAGGAAAAGGTCCCAGACTAGGAAGCAACAAGGGTGCTTGAGGCTTCTGGTTTGAGAGCTGATGTTGCCCCGTTGTGCGACCTCAGGGAAGTCACGTTTTCTGCCTGTGTTTTAAACCACCTTTTGCAGCACCTGTAGAGAGAAAGCTGCAACTCCTGCTTTGTGAGAGGGTCAGGGAGGGGTTTGTGAGGGCAGAGCAAGCACAGAAGCCTTTGTGGTCGAGCACAGCCTGCTCTTCCCAAATCCAGAGCGTAGGGGGTAGGAAAATGCCCCCTTTTTCCCCTGCAAACAACTCTGGGATGCGCCAGGTGACACCAGCCAGAGCTGGCAGGGATCCCACACCTCGAGAAGTGGGATCTTACAACTAGAAGAGCTAGGCAATTAGCAAAATAACAAAATTTAAAAAAAAATTAAAAAAAAGTCAAATGCATTTTTGATGCTCTGAAGTTGCTGGGGTTTGTTTTTTTTAAACAATCAGTCTGGGCTGCTCCCACACTCCGAGGGGTTTGTGCAACGCAGCAACAGCACCATCGTATGGGGATCTCCGACTTCTGCCGCCTCGGAATCCTCTCCTTCCACTCTGCAGCCAAGATTGAAACACCGCGGTGGGATTAATTTGGAGCAACGCATTGATTTCATGGTTGTCAGCAAGAATGTGGGTGATGTGAAGGTGAACTTTTTCTCCAGGGCTGGCCAGGCTGGCTCCTGAAATCAGCAATGCCGGATGGGAATAGCTGGATGTGGCTGGAGCCTTGTGGGAATGGTCAAGTCAAACAGTGGTTCTTGCTTGTGAAACCTTTTTATCACTCCCTGGTTGTGCTTGGGAGCACCCACCGAGCCAAAACTTTCCCTTGGGATGCGGGAATCCCGAGCCCTGTTTGCCACCTGAGGAAGAAGAGGCACAAAGGAAGACCCAAGCCACAGGTCTGCCAGTAGCTCAGTGACAGAGATCCTTTCTGTACCCTCTCAGTGTTCTATTCTGGACTCTGGAAGATACCTCAGGAACCCCAGCCGTGTCTCCATGTGCTCTGAAGCTTCTTTGAACAGCAAACCCGGACATAAATCTTTGTGGTCTGAGTTGGACCATGGCATGGAACAGTTTAAAGCATCTGCAGATGCAGCAACTGGAGCCTCTCCCTGCTCCGAGGGCAGCCCTGGAGGAGCAAGAATCACAACTCCTGCTGCTGGATCAACACCATCTCTGTGCACAGGACAATGGAAAACAGCTGCATGAGAAAGACTTCAGGCTGAGATAGAGGAAATGCTGTGGCCTCTTCATAGACTCACAGGATGGTTTAGGTGGGAAGGGACCTTGAAGATCATCTGTTCCAACCCCCTGCCATGGGCGTTTTGGTGTTTGGAACATGTACAGTGAGCTGATGCTGCCTGCAAATCTACTCAGCCTGTAGGAATGTGAGATTTTAGATAAGGGCGTTTAGTGACCAATTTCAAGCGTGGAAATGGGAATTTCTAATGGCTGCACAGCCTTGTTCCTGGGAACACAGCCTCAGGGGCATTCAGCTGTCCCAAATCAGGATGTGTGGGGAATAAATGAGGCTGAGTCACTCAGTGGGAGTAAAACAAATCGCATTAGAGACTTGGCTGGAAGGAGGGAAGCGTGGATCCTAAATGAGGCACGGGATTGGATAGGCAGGAACACAGATGGAGAGATAAGGGGAGAGAAAGATTTCAAAATGAATAGATGTGCAGATGCTCCCAGAGATGGATGGATGGATGGATGGATGGATGGATGGATGGATGGATGGATGGATGGATGGATGGATGGATGGATGGATGGATGGATGATCTAGGAGTCTGAAGGAGCCAGAGTAGCTGGCCCTCTAATCTTGTACCTGATCACAGGCAGGCTTTGTTCTGCTTGGAGCAAAAGGAAGCTGGAGAGAGACTTTGGACAAAGGCATGGAGTGACAGGACAAGGGGAATGGCTCCAAACTGAAAGAGGTTATGCTTAGATTGGATATCTTAGGAAGAAAATCTTTCCTGTGAGGGTGGTGAGGTCTTGGCACAGGTTGCCCAGAGAAGCTGTGGCTGCCCCATCCCTGGAGGTGTCCAAGGCCAGGTTGGACAGGGCTTGGAGCAAGCTGGCATACTGGAAGGTGTCCCTGCCCATGGTAACGGGGTTGGAATTGGATGACCTTTAAGGTCCTTCCCAACCCAAACCTTTCTATGATTCTAAGATCTCTAACTTCTTCCAGGCTTCCCTACAGCCTCTTGGTATGACTTAAGCAAGTGGTTGCCACAGCCCAGGAAATCAAAGAAACTCCCTTTTACCTTTGGAGATCCTCAGTATCTCCATCCAGATTTCCCAGGCACTGTTTCACCCATTGCCCATCCTGTCCTCACATTCCCAGCTCATTCCTGAACCTCCATTCTCTGCACCATGATCCATCCCCATTTTCCCAGCCTGACACCAGGCAGGCAAACTGGGATAGAGCAAATGATCAAGTCCTGTTTCCCTCCTTCCCAAACAGAGAGCTCCAGACCTGTATCCATCAAATCAAATCCAAAAAATAGCTATAAAAAACCCACAAACAACCCCCAAGTGATTTGTAGGCATCATTAGATTCCCACGGGGAATGGATTGTCTTTTCCAGGAAGGCAGAAGAATTTGGGATCTTTGTAACCACGGGAGAATAAAGCAACACCACGCACACACAATCCTATGGATAACAACTTGTTAATGGATGTGGAATTCTAACGGGGCACGTTTGCCATCTTGAGGAGTCGGGCAGGAACTGCACCTCAATGCCCCAAAAAACAGCGAGACCCAACAATTTCTATAAGGATACAGGAACCGCTGGGATCTCACAGAGCCTCGGGCAAGCAGGGCTGGAGGATGGACAAGCTCTTAGCTCTGAGCTTCCCTTTCACAGCGCCACAAGTTCTGGTCTTTGCTGGCAGCCCTGTTAATATTGAAAAAGGAATAAAAATAATAGTTCTAGGAGAGTTTGGCTGGCAGCAAATCAGGCTGCTGCAGATGAAAAGTGCTCTCCATCTTCTTCATCCACGAGTTGTTTGAAGGAAAAAGTATTTAATTCAAAGCCTGGGTGGATTTGATGGGGAGGTTGTGTTTTCCCCTTGGCCCTGTCCTTCTGTAACACAAAGAATCAAACCCTACAATCGTAAGGGATTAAAAAGAGAAAAATAGCCTTAAATATCTCTGAACAAGGAACACCAGTCTGAGAATATATGGCCTTATTTTTTATCCATAAATTTGGCTATAAATGATGCGCTCTGCAAAAATATGATGAGGCAAAACCCAACAGTCACGGGAAGGTTTTGGGCTGATTTTTTAGGTCTTTTTTTACACAGAAGAGTCCAAGTGGAAGTATTTAAGATCCTCACAGGGAAACTAAGACTTGTAAAATCATCTCCTGCACCAGATTCTCCACTGGTGTAAATCAGGGCAGAAGTTTTCATCCATCACTCATCCCACAGCTGCCGATTGAGGGCAATGATCCACCAACAACCTGAAATTTGGAAAGTGTCCTGAGAGCTGAACTGCACAAGAGCAAGTCCCTGAAGGAAATTACTGCAAAGCACTAATTCCTGAGACTTCAGAAAGAAAAACCCTAAATTAAGCATTGAATTTAGGAATAAAAATAGCCTGTTTTCTTCTCCCCCAGCACATCCTGAGAAGTGGTCACAGGATATGAGGAATGGGAGAGGACTCTGGTCAACCCACCAGAGCAAACATTTGCACTCGAGGCTGGAATGTGACTCAACTCACCCTCTCTGTGATGAGAAGTGGCATTTTTTTGACAAGCCTGCATTGTTGACATTACATGTGATGTGAGTCAAGTGTCAAAAACATGCCCAAGCCTCTACCAGACAGAGGGACTAGCACACAAAGAGAACAATGTCACAGTACAGGTGAAACAGCTAAAAATATTACCAAAGCCACCAGAAAGTCCCTCTGGTTTCAACGCTCTTAAAAATTAAGAATTGTCCCATGGTTTTTTTACCAGAATATGGACAATACGTAGCAATGAGGGCCAAGTGAGCACCTCCAAAAAATCCTGGAATGACCTGGAAAAGGCCAATGCACTTTAATTTATCCACATACCTCGCCATCGCATACCTTGTTATCACATGAGTGTCACTCACACACACAGATAAATAGCTGGAGTTGTTTATTAAAAGAACATGTTGTCCTTGATTTAAACACAATAGCTGCACTCAGGGTGGCGATGGGGGTGGAGAGCCTTGTTCACAGGGTGCAACTGCAGCCTCACTGGCTCCCGAGAAATGCATAAGGCTGGCCTTGTTCTGAAGAATTTGGGGCTTTTTCCACTTGTGTGAACACTTTGCCCAAGGGTAGGAGGGCAGGCGGGGGTGTAGGGGTGGAGGAGCCCCTGGCAGCTCGGAGAAGGGCAGGGAGGAGATAGGAGAGGCACCTTAAAACAAATATCAGCATCACAAAGCCACCCCTCCCTTGGTCCAGCGAGCAGCTCCTCGCTCAGGTGCCTTCAGAGGATGCCCTTCTGGGCATGCCCGACCTGTGCCTGGCACGGTATATAACCTGCCCCACGAGGAAACAAGCCCTGCTCAGCTCCAGAGGGCATCCCAAAATGAAGGCTTTCCTCGTCCTCCTGCTGGGAGCCCTCCTGTGCGTGGACTCAGGTAAGGCACCTGCCCTGCATCCCCTTCCAACAGGTCTCCAGCCAGGAGGAAAGGCTCGTGGTGGGGTTTGGAAGTGTTGGCACGTCGTCATCCCAAGAAATTGGGGGTTTTTGGTGGGGGGAAAATTGCACAGTGCCACCTCCACCTTGGTGGGGGTGTGATGCTAGTGCTGGGTAGGGCAGCTTCCAGGCAGGACAAATCCTATACAAAACTGAGTTAATTGAAAGCCAAGTTAATTAAGCCAGACCATGTTGTCGTGGAGGGAAGGGAGAGGTTAAGTGGGGAGGGAGGATTATTTTTCCTTTTCCCAGGCTTTCGAAATTGCAACATTTCTGCAAAGGGAAGTTGCCTTCCAACTTCTTTTCTGCCTCTTCATTTCAAAAGCAGCCTCTGGCGCTGCCCGGATTGTCAGGATTTTAGTAGGACAGTAAAAAGGAGAATGCCATGGGGTGTCATTTTATCGACTGGATAGGTGGGATTTGGACAGGGGGAAAAAGGGGTTCAAACGAGCTTTTCCCTATCACCAGAGAAGAGGAGAAGCAGATCTGGGCAGAAATGTTTCTCAATCAGCAGAGGATGCTGAAGGATTGAGCTCAGAAGTGCCTTGCACAGTCCTGGGCAGACTCTCTCCCCTCCAACTCCCACCAGAGCGCTCAAAATTTGACTTTCAATGCATTAAAAGTCAGATCATTGTGAGAACAGAGTGCAGCCCTCAGACAAATTGGGGTTTGGCTCCTTATTTCTGTCTCAGTCGTTTCCACCAGAATGGCTTGGACAGAGGGAGACCAAGCACCCCAAACCACTTCTTGCTCCTGCTCTGAAAAGCACTAATTGAGGCTTTTCTGTAAATACTGGAAATACTCTTCCTAAAAGACAATCTTAGGCATTAGGGTAAGGATTTGTGGGATTCATGGCACAAGCTTTGTGGTCATGGAGTTAAAGTACATATATATGTACATATATATATTAAATCTCACACAAGGCTTCAGTGACACGGTGGGGCACGAGGAGATAATAGGAACAGGTAATTACCCCGTGATCTCACTCCTCTGGGGACTCCTTTTCATCAGGGCTGGACACTTGTGAGCTGCAAGGCTTATTCTGCCTTTGCCTGATGTGCACAACCAGCCCAGCAGCTGCTTTTCATCCCCCATGGAGTGGCATGTCCATGAGGGGGTGGGAACTGGGTGATCTGGTGCTCAGAGGGAGGAGAAGGCTGAGTTTGCATCAGCTAAGAGGGGGTGGTGGAGAGCACATATCACAAGCTGCTCAAACTGGGAAAAAGGTTGAAAGGGATCTTTCAAATTGCTGCTTCATCTTTCCCTCAGGCTCGGAGAAACCTGGTCTAGAGGGAAGTGTCCCATCCCAAGGCAGGGGGTTGGAAGTAGATGATCTTGAAGGTCCTTTCCAACCCAAACCACTCTGTGATCCTCTTCAAGCCCAGCTATACCTCCGGTCTCTTTTTGCCCCTTCACTGCACTGACCACGTCTGAAAAGTCTTCAGCACCTGCAAAAAATTACTCTCACCTCAAGCAGGTGTATTTTCCACAAAAATGGGAAAAACCTGTTTGTTTTTTTTTTCAAAACAGAGGTACCATCAGCCTTTGAGGACCCACAGGAGTAGTCCTGTTTCCCAGTTCAAGAATTAGGTTGGGTTCCCTTGACAGCTTCAAACAGATTGGAGAGACATGAGAGCTGTAGAATAATCTCCCCACCTGGAGTTCTGTGCCCTTCTCTGGTGTCCTCAACACAGGAAAAACATGGACCTGTTGGAGTGAGTCCAGAGGAAGCCATGGAGATGCTCCAAAGGCTGGAGCCCCTCTGCTCTGGAGACAGGCTGGGAGAGCTGGGGGTGTTCAGCCTGGAGAAGAGAAGGCTCCAAGGAGAACCTACAGCATTTTCCAGTAGCTAAAGGGGCTCCAGGAGAGCTTGGAACAATCATTTTAGGAGGATCTGTTGCAATAGGACAAGGGATAATTGTTTAAAGCTAAAAGAAGATCGATTTATTGAAGACATTTTTTACAGTGAGGGTGGTAAAACACCGGATCAAGTTTTCCAGAGATGTTGCAGATCCCCCATCCCTTGAAATATTCAAGGATGAGGCTCTGAACAACTTGGTCTAGTGGAAGGTGTCCCTGCCCATGATCTTGAAGGTCCTTTCCAACCCAACCTTTTCTGCGAATCTGCAATTCTACAGTTCTATTATTTGACTTCTCACCCCTCTTGGTCTCTTGCAGGTTCATCTTTGCAGTGTTACGGCTGCAAGTCACAGCTCAGCAACTCCAAGTGTCTGACCAAAGTGGAATGCAGCGACAAGGAAATGTGCAAGACAGACGTGATCAGTAAGGAAAAGTGGGGGTGGACAATGTCTTAGTTGGGATGTTGGAGCCAGGTTTGTTCCCAGCTTTAGGTGTCCAAGCCAGTCCAGCCTCACCTACCCCAGATACACCAGCAGAGCTCAGAGCACAGCAGTCTCCCTCACCTCTGCAAAATTAGGTTTATTTCTCTTCCATAAGCCCCAAAATTATTTGCTCTCAAGGGCAATAATTCAGTTTATGCTTTTGAAATACATGAACACATGAATTAAACTGTGAGGGGCTGAGTCTGGGAAAACTTTGTTGTGAAGTTAGGAGGAGCATTCACTAAAAAGAGAGGATTTTAGGTGAATTCAAGGAAAAGCAGGGAATTTCACCTACAGCCAGCTCTGACTGCAGCCCTCTGTGTCTTTAACAGTGCAGGATTTTATTCTCCCACTCTTGATCTGGTTTGCCCTGTCCAGATCTGTGGTGACAGCTCAGTTGCTCTTAGACCCAGAGCAAAAAACCCCTTAGTGAGGTGTTCAAACTCTTCCCTGTCAGGCATAGATGGAACACCTCCATAGGCATTATCCTGGTTGGAAATGTGCAAATCCATGACATTCCCAGGCTGGAGAGCCAACATGTTGTGTAATTTATTGCATATGGAAAAAGGTTGGTGCCCAGGACAGATTATACAGGATCAGCAGATCTTATGGAGATCAAACTCTGCTTGAGTTACTGAGTTATCAGCTGGCCAAAAAAAATAGGCTGTGCCTCTCAGAAACAAATCAAACAATAACTCTGCCATCTGAAATGGGCAGAGCTGTCTTTCCGTAACTTCCCTGGGTGTTGGAAGGCTCCTGAAACGAGCAAGTTTGGGGTAGGGCTTTCAGCTGCTGGAGGGCAGGATTAGATGGGATATCGGGAAGAGAATCTTCCCTGTGAGAGGGTGGTTTTCCAGAGAAGCTGTGGCTGCCCCATCCCTGGAAGTGTCCAAGGCCAGGTTGGACAGGGCTTGGAGCAACCTGGGCTAGTGGAAGGTGTCCCTGCCCATAGCAGGTGCTTGGAATGAGATGATCTTGAAGGTCCCTACCAACCCAAACCATTCTCTGATTTTTTCCCAAGAGCTCAGACAAGAACAGCATCTCATTATTCTGTCCCATGAGGCTTGGCTAGCATTGAGTCCTTGTAGTAATGGTCCTGCTTTCCTTCCAGGGGTTGTAGGGCTCTTCAGCATCATCAGCAAGGGCTGTGACTCGACATGTGAGTCATCCTATCAGGACTTCAACGTAGGCAACAGGAACGTCTCCTGCTGCAGCAGCGACCTCTGCAACGTCAACGCCGCTGGCTCCGTGCGGTCCAGCTACGGGATGGCAGGAGGGGTAGCAGCTGGTGTGCTCTGGATCTTCCTGAGCAACAAGTTTTGAGGAGCAAAGGAACCTCCCATGACCACGGAAAATCTTGGATAACCCCTTCTATAACAGGAATTGTAACCAGGAGCAATGCAGTGTGTTGGGCATCCCGCACCCTTGGAGCTGACGGCAGCTCTTTGCCATATGACAGCTTCCTCTTCACTTTTATTGCAAAGCTGTAGTGCTACCAGATCTGAAAACATGTGTTCACGCTGTCTGCAAAGCACCTAAAATAAAGTTATTTCCAAATCAAGGGCGAGAGTGTTACCTGTTTATCACACAGTCACACATTCCTGTCCCACCAGCAACTGCAGGTGGGTGTGTTGTGTGTCTGGTTCAATCTGGGTCCTCCCTGTGCAATGCAACCTGATCTCCAGGTATCCTACCCAATGGGTGAGGGAAAGGCTGCCTGGACTTCAGTGAAGCCTTTGGTAGTGTTTCCATGATGTTCTCCTGGGAAGGGCTCAGGCAGGTGCAGTCTTGGCTGGGTTAAAAACAGGCTGGGTGGAGGCCCAGAGAGTGGTGGGCAATGATGTCACATCCAGCTGGTGGCTGGTCACTGGTGATGTCCCCCAGGGATCACTGTTGGGGCCAGTCCTGTTCAATATGTTTATTGATGATCCGGATGAGGGGATTGAGGGCACCCTCAGGAAGTTCAGGGATGACACTCAGTTGGGTGGGAGTGTTGATCTGCTGGAGGGCAGGAAGGCTCTGCAGAGGGATCTGACCAGGCTGGATTGATGAGCTGAGGCCAATGATATGGGGTTCAATAAGGTTCAGTGCTGGGTCCTGCATTTCAGTCACAACAACCCCCTGTAGCACTACAGGCTGGGGACAGAGTGGCTGGAAAACTGCCCAGCAGAAAAGCATCTGGAGATCCTGGTGACAGGAGCTGAACGTGGGCCAGCTGGGCACAAAGGCCAATGGCACATGGCTTGTGCCAGAAGTAACGTGGCCAGCAGGACCAGGGCAGTGATTGTCCCTCTGTGCTGGGAACTGGTGAGGTCACACCTCAAGTCCAGTGTCCAGTTCTGAGCCCTCTGTGACAAGAAAGACACTGAGGGGCTGGAGCATGTCCAGAGAAGGGCAGCGGAGTGGGAAAGGTCTAGAGAGTAAATCATGTGAGGAGCAGCTGAGGGAGCTGGCGGGGCTCAGCCTGGAGAAAAGGAGGTTCAGGGGGGACCTTCTCACTCTTCACAACTCTCTGACAGGAGGATCAAGCCAGGTGAGGGTCAGGCTCTGCTCCCAGGGAACAATGGACAGGACAAGAGGAAACAGCCTCAAGTTGCATGAGGGGAGGTTCAGGTTGGACATCAGGAGGAATTTCTTCACAGAAAAAGTTGTCAAGCACTGGAAGGGGCTACCCAGCGAGGTGGTGGAGTCCCCATCCCTGGAGGTGTTTAAGATACAACAGGACATGGCACTCAGTGCTCTGGGGTGGGTGACAAGGTGGGCATTGATCACAGGTTGGATTCCACGGTCTTGGAGGTCTTTTCCAAGCTAAAGGATTCTGGGATTCTGTGGCTCTGTATGTGCTGAGAGTTCCACGGCAGAACAGAATAGAGGTGGCAGCTATGCCTCCAAACTTGAGGGACTCTGACTTATGACAAACTCTGGAGGGCACGTCCCCCAGTGAAACCTGTGAAGAACAATCACACCTGAAGGGGAATGACCCAGAGGCCATGGGACCCTGCACCACGTGGACAAAGCAGAGCTCACCCTCCCTGCTACGTGTTCACACAGCCAATCCCCACACCTTCCCAAAGCTGTAGCACCCTTGGGATAGTGGGCCAGGACTGCACACTCAGGTGGAGCACCATGGTGGGCAACAACCACTGGAGTGAAGTGGAAAGGTGTCCCCACGGTGTCCTGGTCAAGCAAATCAGTTCTGGGATTTTCAGTCTCCATCCTGGCCATGGTGGCATCCTCTGAAGGATCCCATTTCCCACAGGAAAGTTTCCTCTTGATCTATTCCCCACAGAACACAGGTCCTTTCACCAGGCTGAAGAGGTGTTTATCCTGAAGGTGCCCTGGCAGATCTAGCAGGGAGAGTGGAGAAAGCCACAATCAGAGCTCACCTTTCCCCTCTGGCACCTTGATGGACCCACCTGAGGCAACACCCAATTCCACCCCCTGGTGAGACACACTCAGCAAAGAAGAGGAGGAAAGTGTGGGGAAAACATGGAGGAAAACCAGAGTGGGGGATGAGGTGCCCTCAGGATGGGACTAGGAGTGCTGAACAAGAAGGTGAGACTGGGGTTTCCAGGAGATTGTCCAGGTCATGGAATACCCACATAGTCATTTATTCCCTTCCTTTTAACAGGTGTTTTCCTTCTTCACCCATGATAATGGCTTCAGGCTGAAAGAGGGTATATTTAGATTGGATATAAGGAAGGAATTCCTTCCTGTGAGGGTGGTGAGGCTCTGGCACAGGTTGCCCAGAGAAGCTGTGGCTACCCCATCCCTGAAAGTGTCCAAGGCCAGGTTGGACGGGACTCAGAGCAACTTGGGCTAATGGAAGCTATCCCTGCCCTTGGCAGAGGGTTGGAATGAGATGGTCTTGAAGGTCCCTTCCAACCCAAACCATCTCGTGATTCCAGAATTCTATGTTCTTTCCCCATTGCTAGGACTTTTTGTTTGTCTGTCTCTACTTGTCACATGTAGGTTTGGTTCACATCTGATGAAGAAGTGGCTCAGAGCAACCTCTGGCACTGACACAAACATCATGTTTCGCCCACTTTTCCTGGTGTAAGGAGTGTGCCAACACTCAAGCTTCAAATATGTGGAAAACCACTTCAAACCCGCTTGTTTCCTGATACCAGCCAGGTGTCTGAGTGCAAGGCAAACTCTACAGCTCTAATATCTCTAATATATTGTTACAGCTTCTCTATATAGTTATAAATTCTGAGTTAAATTTTTCCTTCTCCAGATGGTTTATTTTATGGATATAAACTCAAATGATCCAACCTTGCATTGGGAGATCCTTTGATGAAAGAAGCAGAGAAAGTACCACACAAAGAGGCCTGAAAGAAACTCTCAGGTAGGTTTTCCAAGCTACACAAATGTGAAAAACAAGGTAGAAAACATTCTGTTCAAGGCCAGTGCACCAAAATAATTTTCCTATAACACGCAACAAAAGAAGGAAAGGCAGAGTGTGGAGATGGACCTGGGTGGGAGCAACAAAAGCCATGAAGTCCAGGAGCTGTGAAGTCAGGACAGCAGTGGGAGGAGGATTAAAAGAGGAAGGAGATTGGCCAAGAGGCCTGTTTTCCTCTCTCACACCTTGGAGCTGCAAAGGATGTGAACAGCTGTGGGCTGGAATAAGGAAGAACCATTTAAGTGGTGGAGATGAGTCACCTGGGGGATCCACAGCCACTGGGAAAAGGGCCAGCATCACACTGGGGATGGAGTCAGTGAGTGGCAGAAGATAATGACACCATCTGCTGTTGTGAAAGAGGAAAGTACATAAACCCTTGGGATGCAAGGCATTAACAAGCTGCTAATTGTGGGAAGCAGGGAAGGGGTTTCCCCAAAGGAAAATCCAGAATGAACCACCTTGTTTATAGGAGTCCGATGTGGTTATTGGTGGTGGGAGGATATGGGACAAGTGGGGTGATTTATTTTGGATTTTCCAAACATCTTGAGTCATATCACTGGAAAGGGGCTCATCCAGCTGTGCATCTCCCAGCCAGGCTGTTTTCTGCATGGATGAGCAGCTCCATGGACTGCCCATTCCAGGGAATCACCTCCTTGCACTGTGAGAATGTCCCTGACACACCACCTTGGCCCCTTTCTGAATCAATTCCCAGGCAGTCAGCACTGTCCACATCCAGTGGCCTTTCCCAAGAAGCAATTTGGCCACAATGGTCCTTTCTGGAGGCTGGGAGTCAAAATGCCAAAACCTGTTAGCCAGGACTAGAGCCACTGAAGTTCCCAGGGATGTTGGACGAACCTCTTCCAACTTCTGGAGAGGTCAAACAGATTTATAGAATCATAGAAAGATTTGGGTTGGAAGGGACTTCAAAGACCATCTCAGTCCAGCCCCCCTGCTGTGGTCAGGAACACCTTTCACTAGACCAGGTTTCTCAAAAACCCCATCCAACCTGGTTTTAAACACTTCCAAGGAAGGGAATTTTGGAGATACGTGAGCAAGAATGGGGGCTGTTCAGGCCTGTTTTAGCATGTTGGTCCTGTGTGACAATGACATCTCTTGGTGGAGCACAGCATTTAGGAGTTTTTTGCTGGAGCCAAGAGGTGACTTTCCCAAGCTCTGGTGGTTGTCACCTGATGTCTAAACCCTTAGAGGCTGAAAGGATGATTCCTCCTTCCAATTTCTTCTCTGAATATATTCTGGAAGGAGGCCAGGACTGAACCACTGAGTGATTCTCCTTTGGGTTTACCTCAAGATACATCATCTCTGTGGATGTACCTGGAGCTTTCACGTGCAGTGCTGGAGATGGGTAGGAAGGGATGGAACACATCCTCTTTGAGGAAAGGCTGAGAGACTTGGAGCTGATCATCCTGAAGAAGAGAAAACTCTGGGAAGACCTTATTGTGGCCTTTCAGTACCTTAAGAGTTTCCAAGAGAGATAAAGAAGGGCTTTGGACAAGGGCCTGGAGTGACAGGACAAGGGCAAGTGGCTTCACACTGACACAGGGCAGGTTTAGATTGGATATTGGAAAGAAATTCTTCCCTGTGAGTGGTGAGGCATTGGCACAATTTGCTTGGAGAAATTATGGATGCCCCATCCCTGGAATTGTTCAAGGCCAGGCTGGATGGGTCTTGGAGCAACCTGTTCTAGTGGAAGGTGTCCCTGCCCATGGCAGGGGGATTGAACGGGATGATCTTTAAGGTCCCTTCCGACCCAAACCATTCTATGGTTCTATGATTGTGGGTCCTTTCCAACTCATCCTATTTTGTGACTGTGATTAAATAGCTTAGAGAAGGTGCAACTGGGAGAGGTCCTGACTGGGACAGACACAGCAAAGAACAGGGCAGGAACCCCCCCTCTAAGTGGTGGAACTCGCTGCTGCTTCGTGGGTACCTGACACTGGCAGGAACACAAACCCACACTCTCCATCCAGGTCAGAGACAGAACAGGCTCCAAAACAACCCTCTAAATTCTGGGAAGAGTTAAGAGGAGGCAAATTGGGGCAGATAAATGACTCAGCCACGGATCAGAACCTGGGCTGGGCCAGGGCAGGACCAGGAAGAAGATGGGATGTTTTCCCAAGAGCTGTGACTGTACAGTGTCCACTCCTGCCTTGTAAACCCCTGACAAACAGCAGGACTTGGTGCCTCCTGCTTAGATCTGCACCCTCTGTCAGCAGCACTTACAGATATCTGGCATCACACACAAATACGAGCCCTGGCTGAAGGACAATTTACTTTTTGGGTGCTAAAAAACAGTCCAAAGAACTGGGGTTTTTTTGCATGACACACAAGCAAAACACTTATCTGACAAAGAAGTCTGGGTAATTTCACCCAAGCAATTTGCTTCTTGGCATTGCTGGATGAGCAATTTTATCAGTTCTGTCCTCTCCACACTTCTCAAAAGGCCTAAAATTGAGGACAGGGTCTTTAAACAATTCAATCCATCCTGTATGCAAGAGATTTCCATTCCACCAGGATCAAAGCACAGTGCATTTATTTAAATAATAAACAGCTGGGCAATAAAATAGATGGTTTCTTGTGGTTTTTCCAAGGGCAGCAGCTGCACTTTTCCAAAGGCTGTGCTTGCATTATGGACTGAATGTGAATATACAATTCCTAAACACTCAAGAGGAGAGATTTAGATGGGATATTGGGAAGAAATCCTTCCCTGGGAGGGTGGGCAGGCCCTGGCACAGGTTTCCCAGAGAAGCTGTGGCTGCCCCATCCCTGGAAGTGTCCAAGGCCAGGTTGGATGGGGCTTGGAGCAACATGGGATAGTGGGAGGTGTCCCTGCCCATGGTAAGGGGGTCTAGAATTAAATGATCTTTAAGATCCCTTCCAACCCAAGCCATTCCAGGATTCTAAACTTCACTGGTAATATTAATTAGCATTCATTATCTCTGTGGAGAGGGATTAGGCTTTACAGTATTTCCTACAGCACACTAGAAGTGACATCCAGTGCCTTTACCTGGTTTGAAAAACATCACCAAGTTCCTCTGAAACCAACCCAACTTGCAGCAGCTGATTGAAAACTGGATTTCAAGCAGTCTGTGGGGTAGGGAGGCAACATTTGAAGACCAGCAGTCCCTTGCTGTGCTCCACATTTCCTCTGTGGCCTGGGGCAAGTCACACAGTGTTTCCATTCCTCTGCCTTGTACAGATGTTATCAGGGCCCAATACATTGCAAGATGCTCAGATAGTGACTTTAATGGGGCCGGGGGAGAAAATTAAGCTAAAAATAAGCTTGTGTAGAGTCATCTGGCAGAACAGAGCCGGGGAAGGATTACCCGCTACCAACCCTCCCTGCACAGCCACATTCCTGCTCTCATTTGTGCACACATTGTTGTGCAATGAGGATATTTTGGGGGACCAAATAGACAAGAAAGAGAGGCTGCAGTTTGCTCTAGTCCGCTTGCAGTTCAGCCGCTAAAAACAATCAAAATACCTGTCCTTTGCAGAACAGCCCTAAATTAATTGTAGCTGCCACTCACCTGGGATGAAGCCCGTGGTGTCAAGTTCATCCCGTGACATCTTGACTAATCCCACTCTGTCACTTGGCAGATCTGTGTGTCAGCAATCCCTTGACATCTCATTTCTGACCTTACCCTGAGCTCCCTTAAGGCTTTTTCTAAGCCCAGCCACAGGCTTTCCCTGCAGAGCAGGTGCTGCATTCTTGGCTGCTCTGCTGATGCTCCTGATGCACAGGTTCTGCTGCAGCCCTGACCTCCCCGCTCTGTGACTCCTCTGATTTCTCCCCCAAGAGCCCACTTTATGGGGTGAATCACCTTATAAAGCCACCAGATCATTCAAAAAGCTCCTGGATTGTCCCCGTACCAGGGTTTGTACACACGGGGCATCTCCACCACCAACACTGGAAAACCTGGAGTGCTGAATGAACTGTGGCCACGTGTTCACCTCTGAGGGTGTTTCCCCACAGGAATGACTCAAAGACACCGTGACCCAGCCCTGCACCTTTTCACAAGCTCTGCTGGTGGCCTTCCATGCCTGGGGTGGTTTCCCTATCTCCCCTGTAACAGAGGGGACAGGGATGGGGCTGAGTCAGGAAAGGAAGCTATTTTGCTCCTTCCTCTGTGCTTACTTCCACTAAAGATTCAATCTGGTCTCGAGGGAATCTGTGGAATGAGAACTTCACCCAGGGCAGGTGAGGGAAAGTGGAGTGACGGACTTGTTTTCACCACTGAGTTATTTGCAAGGACCCACCTGGGGCGGTGCCACACACAGTTTTGTCTTCTGCTTTGGAATTACATTCAGCAGCATCCTCTAAACTTGTTTTCTGCTATATAACAACAATATTTGTCTACTCTCACAGACAAATGCAAGAAAAAATTATGCGATCTTTGTCTGTGACATCCAGTATTTCTGCAGTGAAAAGCAGGGTGTTCATCCTGCTTCAAATACTGATGCTTGGGCAGAGACTATTTTTTTTGGACACGTCTTCAAGTCTCATAATTAAAAAGACAGAAAGGTGCGGCCAAAGTTTCAAATAGGCAGCTGAGACATGATGTAATTTGAATACACCTGACTTATTCCGTTCCTCTGCACATGAAATGAACTTCAGAAAAATACTTGTCATCAGAATTTGATGAAATAGGTAGTTTTAAGAGAAAGCAATTCAGAAAACAACCCTCTGCGCTCTTTCTCTTGCAGGACTCAGAGGCAGGGAATGGGAATTCTTTGTCAAGAGTGCAGAGCTCCTGTGCAGTCACTGCTTTTGGCCTGGCTCCAATTGCCTGGTGGTGAAATGACAGGGCATTTAACAGCAGTTCTCACACCCATGTACTATCAAAGACAACTGTTTCCCTGCCCTTCCTAATCCTGTCCAATTAATTTATTGCCTTTGATGTTTTTTGCAGTAAATGTTCTGTTATCAGGTGTACTTCACGTGCAGCAGCCCTGCCCTGCTTCTCCTCATCCTTCTCCCAGGAGGATGGAGAAAGGAAACCATTTGCCTTTGCCATGGAGATCTGTCGATGCGGTGTCATCCCAGTGTCCATGGGAAGTGAGGAGTCTGAAGCCTTGTTTCCATCCTGTCCATGTGAGAAGTGCTACAGCAGCTTCTCCTGAACCTTGAATCTCTTCAAGAAGGGAAGTCTTTCGGAGAGTGGCCATTTGACACAGACATCGAAAGAGAACAATTCAGAAGTGCAGAAATACCCAGAGAGGTATTGGCTTTAAAGGCAGGAAAACCAGAGATATTTTTGAATCTCACTGTCATTTCCTCTCTATACTCCAAGTGACCTCTGAGGGCAACCACAAGAATTCTCCATAATCCTCATATCTCCTCCTCCTTCCTTATCCACCCAACACAAGCAACGAGGCCACTGCAACAAATCCAAGCATCTTCCCTCATCCAAACTGTGCCCTGCTCCTCCCTCTCCCTTAATCCTTGTTCCAGTCACACCATTTCAACAGCTGCTTCCATGACCTGGATTTGCACAGGTTTGTGCCTGGAGGTCACCCTTGCCTGAACATCCAGGAGAGCTGAGGTCACTGTGTGGCTTTTTGGAGGGACAGAGTAGTTCTGGTTCAAGTTCTTGGAGAGCTTGATGTGGACAGAAAAGACACACGTGTGTGTGCTTGTAGTGTCACAATGAAAGGAAAAGAAACTATGGATCAAAACAATTTTATTCACACAGATACTTATTTTCTGAGGACTGAGACACTGGAGAGCACTCAAGAAGCTTCTGATAGAGAGCTGATCACAGGGCAGAGCAGCTGCCCCAGGAAATCTTGCTGTAAAAACCTCTTCAGTCTCATTTCTACTCAGAGATTAATAAGAAGACGTTAAGTCTATGCTAAGGAGAAAAAAGATAAATCCTTGCAGGGCTTTTATCAGGGACATCTGTATCCATAAGGATCAAGAATTCACTGACAGGGATTGCCAGAAGAAATTCAAATATAGTCATTGCCTGGGCCTTCCCCAAATATATATTGTCCCCTTGTGATGCTCTTTTAACATTATTATATGTCTTTGGAGGCCCATTTTGGGATAAATTAAGCCCAAGTCATCATGCAACCCATAATAAAACTTGTTAGGATCATGTTTAGGAAGCACTGGAGGTGAGATAAACCCACACACACCTCAGAAATGCAGGGTGGGTAAAGGGTAAGAAAAGTATTTTCTTTAAAATACAAAATATTTAATACTTTTCTGACCTTCTAGAAATGGGACCAGCAAGTTCCAGGCCCAGAGGTGACAGTTCCAGGCCAGTAGACACTTCTGGGCACTGGGGGCTACTCATCCCTACTGTCACCACCACGGGTTAAGCTCAAGGATCTCCCAAACAATTCCTGGGCATGACAGAGGACTTAGCACAAGACCATCCTCAGGAGGCAGTTTGGAAGCAAATAGTCTGTTTTGGCAGGAAAAGGAATATTAGACCGTTCTTGCTTAGCCCACTTCAGTGCCAGGATCTGCTCAGCAGTATCAGTGTCCCTGCCCACTGCAGGGTGTTGGAACTAGATGGTCTTTAAGGTCCCTTCCAATCCAAATCGTTCCATGATTCAATAATCTTTATTTTTTTTAGATATTCTGCAATATCATTTTTAAATAACAAACATCTGTTGCAGTTGAAACCCGAGGGAAAAGGCTGAAGAGGAGGAGGTTTGTGGAGTGGTGGCACCCAGCTCTTGTTGAGCTGGGGGATTTCTGGGACAGGAGGAATCTGAGCAATCTGAGGAAGGAAACGCCTTTTCCAAATGGATCCAGGAGTTCTCAGACTGAACCATTGCCTCCTTTAATCTACCCAAACCCTTGGAAAAGTGCCTGCAGCCAGTCGCCACTTCAATCCCAGCCAAGGTCTGCAAAAGGGTCTTGCTGGTTTTTGTCCATGCAAAAATCCTCAGCTCCAGAGTTTCACATCCATGGTCTCCATGCTCAGCAGGAATACTCATATCCGGGCTGGAACAGCTTGTTTCCCTGTAAAAGCAGATTTCCAAAGCTGTGTTAATTGGGAAGAGGGAGATTGGTGACACTCTATCCCATTTTTTAACAATAATCATGTTCTGCAGAAATGTCTCCTTCCCACAGACCTTTTTGTAAAGTGGAAAAGAGGCGAAGAACAGAAAGAGATGACCCGGAGTCTGGGATGGATGGGAATGGAATTAGCGATTAATAAGATGAAATTTAACAAGTCCAAATGCCCGATTCTGTACCTACAAGGGAATAATGCTGGGATAAACTGGGAGAGGGTTGGCTGGGGAGCAGAAAGGGATCTGAGAGCAGCTCAGCAGCACGCCCATGGCAGCCAAGAGGACAACCCACATCCTGGGCATTACAAGCATGTCAGGAGAGATTATCCTGCTGTCTTCAGCATCGTTGTGGTTTCGCCCAAAATACTGGGTGCAAATCTGGGCCCCGCAAAATTAAGAGGGATTTGGATGTCTTTGAATGCATCCACGTGAGGGCAACAAAGCTGGTGGAAGGGCTGGAAGGCACATCCTGTGAGGATTCCAGGTTTGTCCAGTTTGGAGGAGAGGAGGCTGAGAGGGAACCTCATGGCAGCTCTCTGAGGGATGTGCTGAGCTCTTCTCTTGGGATCCAGGGACAGGACATGTAGGAAAGGTTCAAAGCTGCACCAGGAGAGGTTTAGAGTGGGCACTAGGAAGAGTTTCTTTGCCAACAGAGTGGTCAAACAGTGGGACAGGCTTCCTAGAGAGGTGGTCAATGCTTTAAATTGTTTTAAATTTTGGTCAGCCCTGAATTGCTCAGGAACTTGGTCATTGTAGGACCCTTCCAACTGAAATTTCCTTTCTTTTCTCTTCTTTTCTCTTCTTTTCTCTTCTTTTTTCTTTTCTTTTCTTTTCTTTTCTTTTCTTTTCTTTTCTTTTCTTTTCTTTTCTTTTCTTTTCTTTCCTTTTCTTGTCTCTTTTCTACTCTTTTCTTTTCTAATCCAATTGAATTTATTCTGATCTAATCTCTCCTATGTAGAACAGCTGGCTCCTTCCCCACACATATTTCACCACACTTCCCATAAAGAACCCCCAAAATGCAAAGGGTGGAGCAAAACTAGACAAGGAAGCAAACCTGCAACTCTGTGTTGATAGGTCAAGGCAAATTCTCTGCCATCAACACCCCTGTGATTCACCATGAAATAAAAACCAGGGGAGACCTTTGTGTTACAGAAATTTTGTTTCCATCCTTCTGGCTTTGGGATTAAGATGTTGGCATGAACAAGCCCAAAGTCCTCAGGCTAAGGTAGAACATCCTCTTTCCTATTGAATAGATAAGGAGCAGGCACCTTCCTGAAGACAATCAGGGATGTAGGAGGCAAAGTGACAACCCAGACACTTGCTGAGGGTGGTTGGTGAAAGGTGGGTGTGCTGGCTGACCTCCCATACTGGGGCTGTGTGGCCAAGAGGAGCCCAAGAGGAGAAGGGTCTCATCTACACCATCAACATCACAGAATCATAGAATGCTTTGGGTTGCAAAGGACCTGAAAGATCATCTGGTTCCACCCCTCTGCCATGGGAAGGGACACCTTCCACTAGCCCAGGTTGCTCCAAGCCCCATCCAACCTGGCCTTGGACACTTCCAGGGATGGGGCAGCCACAGCTTCTCTGAGCAACCTGTGCCAGGGCCTCCCCACCCTCACAGCCAAGAATTCCTCCCTAATGTCCCACCTACTCCAGCCCTCTGGCATTGGGAAGCCACTGCCCTTTGTCCTGTCCCTCCACGCCTTGTCCTTGGGCAGCTCCCAGGCTGGGACTAAACTTGGAACATTTCTATGGACAAGTGAAGGACCTGCCTAGCTCAGATTTAGAGCCAGTTGGTGCTGACCGGGCCACCCATCTCTGCATTGAGCAGTGACCACACTCCTGGCAGCACAAAGCAACACAACTCTCGACTTGAGAAGGAAGGAGATTACTGAAGTTACTTCTAGGTTGTACCAAAACATCATCTGGACATTACTTTGATCAACAGATCACACTCTGATCAAATTCCATCTTAAAATCCAGCTGTTTCTTCTTTCCCACGTCTGTCAGTAGAAAACTAATTCACTGCTTGAGCACATATTTCTAATTTTCAGTCCTGATTTGTGTCATGGTCAGACCCCACCTCTATGTTCAGTGTCACTGTGTTGCTTATCTCAGACAGTTCTTCCCTTCCAAATTGCCTGCTCTTGACTACGTCCATATTTGGGAATTCTTTCTACGTCTACTAAGAAATCCCATCTCTTTAAGAATCATAGAAAGGTTTGGGTTGGAAGGGACCTTCAAGGCAATCCAGTTCCAAGCCCCTGCCATGGGCAGGGACACCTTCCACTATCCCAGGTTACTCCAAGCCCCATCCAACCTGGCCTTGGACACTTCCAGGGATAGAACACCCACAACTTCTCTGGACAATTCATTCCAGTGCCTCACCACCCTCACAAGGACAAATTTCTTCCCAATATCCAATCTCAGTCTCTCCTCTATTGGTTTTAAACCATTCCCCTTGTCCTATCACTCTCTGCCTTTTTCAAAAGCCCCTTTTAGCTTCATTTACCACCCCCTCTCCTCTCCCTGTCATCCCTGTATGGAAATTCAGATTCCTAAGGCACAGGTGGGCAGAAATACCCCCTATGTTGCAAGGGTGGTCTTGTTGGTGCCTTGCACAATGTCCCAGCGCCGTCCTCACTGACACAACCCCAACCACAACCCCTTTTTGGCTCTTCATCAGGTGTCTGACAGACACTCAGCCCCCGATCAACCCAGAACTCCCACGTCTTTCACCTCCCAACCCTCTCCAGGTGGCCTCCTAGTTTACCACATAACTCCCTTGTTACGGTGCATGATCCTATTAGTGGATGACTTGCATCCAAGCCACCTGGTTGTTTACGATATCCCGATCCTTCTCGGAATTGCTGATGCTTCCCAAATTTGTACCGTCAGTAAATTCCATTAGCAACACCTTATTTGGCTCCTTTTAAGGTCTTAACAGAAAATGTTAGTCAGGAGCACTTGAAAAATGAGGCTTTAATGACTTTCCCCAGGCTCACATCCCCCTAAATATTACCAACTCCTCCACTTCCAGTCCTTTAAAAAGTCCTCCCCCATCTTACGCTGACCTAATTTCCATCTGTGCCATCTTAATAAATGATCCCACATTATGTTTTTATTACTTTACTGAACTCAGACTTTATTAACATGAAAGCAACAAAGATAATAATCTTTGGTTTTAAGTATTTTTACAGTTTTTAATTATTCTCTGTCCTTCAAACACTGTCTTTAATCCCGGCACGTTATCAAGGTCAGACAAATGGCTACTGCCCCTCCCCTTTTTAATTTCGGTGGTAAATTCTGACCTCATGATACTGCCTTTACCAATTTCTCAATAATATTTGGGAGTGGACCTGGATCTGTTCTTCCATATGCCAGTTCTCCAGGATGGAAAACATCCTGTCCTGCTTTGTCCCAACTTGAACACATTAAACTTCTTTGTTCCACCCTAGATGTTGTTCTGCTTCTGAACATCTTTCTCCACGTTATTTTTACACCCAAGGCGAAAAGCACTTTATATATTGAATAATCAAGTGGTTTGATTTGATACTCTGTTTTCATTTATTAAATCTTCGCTCCTTTATTTTGCCTCTCAATATAAAGGCTGAATAATTTTTACTTTCAATGACTTTCTTACAGTTTAAGTAATTTTGACTATTGCAAATTTTGATTTTAAATATTTATTAATGTCTTTGTTGCTCGATTTTTGCTTCTGTTCTTTCCCTCCCTCTCAACCCTAATTCAAATTTCAAAATGATTATTCACCCATTTCAGGCCTTCTGCAGAAGTTTTTACTCCACTTTTCCTCTTTTTTGGGGAGACAAATTCTGGATTTCAGTGAACCACAAGCCTTGTATTCACATCCTTGACTCACCTTTTCTATATATATCAATATATTTGTCTATATATCAACCATATATCAATATTTATCTTTGGTATCTGTTCATCTTAAATTGTATCAACCAAAAATTCAGCTGGATGAGGAGAGAATATTATTCCAAGTGTGGCAGACTCCTGATCCCAAACATCTCAAAAACATCTGTGCAAGGAGTGGAGATATGAGGGAGGAAGGGAAAACAAAATTGGTCTGTGTTGTGGGTGGCTAATAGGAGCTGAAGTGGGATAAAATCAAAATTAATCTGAACAACCAAACTCTGGGCAGGCAGCTGAGTTCTGGAAACACGTAGGATATCCAAAGAAACACATCTAGGGAAGACAAACAGAGAGAGCATTGGATCTGGTCATTCCATCTGGACACAGGGATGACTGAGGAAAGACCTTGGTCCTACTGGGAATTATTGGCACAGTTCAATGAATCATAGACTGCCCAAAGCTGGAAGGGACACAAAAGGATCATCCAGTCCAGCTCCTGGCCCTGCACAGGAACACCCCAGGAGTCCCATCATGTGCCTGGGAGTTTCATTCCATAAGGGAATGGCTTTTCTTTCCAAGATCTTGCGAGCAGATCAGCCTCTGAGGGCCTGGCTGGGTGTGGAGACTGTTGGCTCACAGAAGAGCCTCCACTTTGTGGAACAGGAGGTTGTTGTCCCTGCAGCAAGTTGGGGCAATACCAAACACAGGCTGGGCAGAAATGAATTGGGAGCAGCCCTGAGGAGAAGGATCTGGGGCGTTAATTGACAAGAAATTCAAGATGACTTGACCATGTGGCAGCCCAGAAACCTTCTGTGTCCTGTGGGCAGCAGGAGAGGGGGGGGATTCTGTCCCTCTGCCCTGCTCAGGTGAGTCCCCACCTGCAGAGCTGCCTCCAGCTCTGGCATCTCCAACATCAGAAGAACATGAAGCTGCTGAAGTGAGTCCAGAGGAGGCCACAAAGATGCCCCAAGGGCTGGAGCCCCTCTGCTCTGGAGACAGGCTGGGAGAGCTGGAAATGTCCAGCCTGGAGAAGAGAAGGATCCAGGGAGACCTGAGAGCCCCTTCCAGTGCCTAAAGGGGCTTCAGGAGAGCCAGAAAGGGACTTGGGACAAGGGACACAATAACAGGACAAGGAGAAATGGCTTCCCACTGCCAGAGGGAGGGTTTAGGTTTGATATCAGGGAGAAATTCTTGGCTGTGAGGGTGGGCAGGCTCTGGCACAGGTTGCCCAGAGAAGCTGTGGCTGCCCCATCCCTGGAAGTGTCCAAGGCCAGGTTGGATGGGGCTTGGAGCAACCTGGTCTAGTGGAAGGTGTCCCTGCCCATGGCAGAGGGGTGGAACTGGATGATCTTTCAGGTAGGTCCCTTCCAACTCAAACCATTCCATGACTCTCTGATTCTATGACAAGCGCTTTCCCATGGAGAGGCCTCCAGGTGACCTCATCTCCACCTGTGGAAGGTTATTTTTAAAGCCAGGGAAGGGAAGCAGATAATCCACAGGACCATCTCTTTTTTGACGAGGCTTTTGTCTAAAGCAGTTCTGATGAAACGTGCCCACGTCTGCCTGACCGGGAAAAGGAACAGCTACGGTGAGTCGCCAAGGAGACACCCCAGTTATGGAAGAAAGGCTGTCCTTAGGTCAGATGGCTCCCACTCTGGAGTCTGAGTCCTGCTTCAATCTGTCTGTGACTGTGCAAACTTTAAAAAGGTTATTTTCTGCTGCATTTTCTGTTCACTGATGCTCCCACAACTTTATGCCATGGGCACATAAATCCCAATGCTGGGGAGCAGCTTTTTTCGTTGCGCTATTCCATTTATTGTGCTGGATCCCCACGGCAACACGCACCATAAGGCTGTTTTTAATTACTTAGCAAGGGTTACTACTGAGATTGACTCATGGAAATGGAATCTAGATCTGTATCTGATGACAAGCTTTGCTGCCAGCCGTGGGACATGAAACACAAGTGCCAGTCAAAGGCACTGCTGATGGTATTGAAGGTTGACAAAGTCATGTCAGGCAACGCTCAGTGACAGTCCCTGGTTTTGACAAGTGAGAAGTTAATTCCTTTTCTCTGCACAAGCAAAGTCTAGTTGATAAAGAGGGAAAACCTCCTTGATAAGGGGAAGGAGGAACCAAGCCCTGTAACTGGCCTGTCTTTGCATGTTGTCCACGCCTGCACTAGTGCAGAATGTTGGTAAGAGACCAACAGTGCCATCAGCTGATTAAAGTGTGGACAAGGACATTGGAGACTCCCAGCCAACTCCAGCCCCCAGGAATACTTCCAGCACACTTAAGCCTAGGTTGTTTGGTTTTTTTCCAAGCATTGGAACAGGCTGCCCAGGGCAGTGGTGGAGTCACCAGCCCTGGAAGTATCTAAAAAAAGGTGTGGATATGGTGCTTGAGGACATGGTTTAATGGCCATGGGTTGATGGTTGGACTTGGTGATCTTGGTGATTCAATCTTAATAATTCAATTATTATAAATCATCCAGCTTTCAGATGGAAAATCACATGGCCACAGACTCTGTAGAGCATGAACTTGTGGGTCACAAGAGCTTTCATGTATGGTTGGCAGCAGCTGGCACCGGGACAGGAAAGGGGATCACAATGATGAATGCAAGAGGTTTTTGTCTGAGGGTACATCCAGGTTTTGCCTCTGCTGGTCTTTAAAAGGGCTCAGGATCCATTCTCTGATCCTGATAACAGCTCTTGGCTGCGTAACTGAGATTTCTCATCCTTCCAGCCACAACATCCTCACTGGTAACATCCTTATCCCATGCCAGGGTTCCAAGTGTGCCTGGGCATTGCCTGGGATGCATCCAGGGGGTTCAGGCCATAACAGGGCCAGGGACCATGTTACACACCCTAGGAAGTCCTCAAGTCCCTGGTAGGACTGATACAGGTTAAAGGACTCCTGCAGTGCCTGACTTGTGGATATTCATCCCTCTCAGAACACTTCTGGAATGCTTTTAATGTCTTCTGCAAATGCTTGAGTCCCAGGGCTGGCCAAACGCAGCTGAACAGGTAATGCTTGAAGGGATTGTCCTCAGTCCTGGGTCTAGAACAAGAGGAACCTGAGCAACCTGGTCTAGTGGAAGGTGTCCCTGCCCACAGCTTGGACATTGGAATGAGATGGTCTTTAAGGTCCCTTCCAACCCACACCATTCTATGATTTTATGATTCCAACCTGCAAATGTCCATATCCTTGGACTCCCCTTTTTCCTCTCTGAGCACTGAACACAGCCCATGTATTTTCCTAAAAATACAAAAACTCTGGAGGGTTTCCTCCCATCCACAGGAGCGCATCTGCTTTTTAGCCTGGGGGTTACTGTGCTTGAGCCGGAATTTGGGACATGTGAGCACAATTTCCTTCTCTGCTTGCAGAGGTTCGATTTCTCACCTCACATTTTCAGACAGGGCGTGCAAAGCACCAAAATGAAGCCCTGACACAGAGAGAAAGAGGGAAAAGCTCTTTACAGATGAAATGAGTCAGTGCTGGGACTCTGGATTTCTCTTTGATGCTTCTCAATGTGGAGAAACCTGTGTTTTGTATCAAACTGCCCCTGGAAGAAAGACCTGAAGAGCTCCCAAGAGCTGGGTGCTCAGAGTCACACTCACACTTTCACCCTTCTCCAGCCCAATGAAACCTGAATTCCTTCCTGCCCAGTGGCAGAGTTTCATCAGGAGGGTGGAGACCAACCCCACCCCAATAAGCCCGAAGTCTTGTTGACGCACACACGTGAGAGGTGGAACTTCCATTGGCTCAACACATCCTCAAACATCACTGCAGCCTTGGACATGGACAGAGAGCTGTCCCGCTACTGAGTCACAGATGGAGATGCTGGAATCCAGAGCCACAATCATCCAAAAGTCCCCCAGGAAAAATCCACCCTCCCTGAAACACAGGAGATGAGCTCAAGTTGACTCAATACACTGAGCCGTTGTATCTACTTTTCTGTATTCCAGCTCTCATGGTGGTATATGGAAATCTGATATCTGGAAAACTGAGCAGACTCCATCCTGCAAAGCAGGGCTCAGGGAAGACTTTGACACCTTGGGGACTGATGCCATGGTTACCATTACATGACCACAGTGTCAAATATGGTTGTTTGGTGCTTGTCTCATGACAGAAGGGTTTGTTTTGCTCCCACCTGGGATGGAAAACCCATTCTGGAAGTGCCCAAGACCAGGTTAAAAGAGGCTTGGAGCAACCTGGTCTAGTGGAAGGTGTCCCTGCCCGTGGCATGAGATGACTTTCAAAGTTCTCTTCCAACCCAAACCATTCTACGATCCTATGGAATGACTCAAGACAATATTCAGTTCTGGGCTGGGCAACGCAGGAGAGAAGGTGGTAAACCAAAGGTGGTTCAGAGAAGGACCACTTGGAGGATTAAACCCCTGGAGAACAGACTTTCCAGATACGGAGTCAAAGAACTCACCAAACTCTATCAAAGGGATACCCCAGACAAAATCCATCTCCATTGGGGAGAGGAAAACTGCAACAGTGAGAAATTAAGTTTAGTAGAGGCGTGTAGTGAGAGCCACCGGCTGGAGGAACTCTATAAATCCGAGTAAAATATTGGACACAGCAACAATTTTACATGTGGCTGATACCCGTCGTCTGGACCAGCCTATCAGAGCTTGGTGTTCACTTCCTGCCACAGAACATCTCTACAAAATCTGGTTTCTTTTTCATTCAAACGAAAATTAACTCTAAGGGAGGTTAGATCAGGGAGTTCTAAACCTGCCAGCACCCAATTTATGCCATCTGCCTTTGCTGGTGTGCGTGATAAGCAGAGAGAGATTATATCTACCTGTATCACCTTATAAATAAGGACAGTCTCCCAGGGACAGGCTGGTAGTGGGTTTGGATTGATATCTCTGAGATTTCCAAGAGGTTTTTGGCACACAAACCTTTCTCCCTACGCGCCACACCTCGTTTATATTCTCACATCTTCAGACCTGGAATGACATTTCAACTGAAGTCCCTGATGGCTCCTGTCAGCCAGTGCTCAAAACCTTGTTCAGGCTTTATGCCACCACTGACAGAGACAGATGGGAATTTAGGGCCTCCCGAGTCCTACAAGCTGTCTAAGCCTGACCTAACTGCTCTGTCAAACCACTTCTTCCACATATTTATCAAGCTCCAGCTTAAAGCAGGTGGGGTTCCTACCCTGCCTTTGCTTGTAGAAAGAATCCAATTTTTCCTATTAAGACCCAGCCTCTGACTGCCAATCTCATTTAACTTAGGCTTGTCTTAACTCTGCCAAGCACAAAAAGGGTCAGTGTAATTGAAAACAGCACTTTTCCAGTGTCATCTTTTGGGGCGAATCCTGTTCTCTCAGTCCCAGTTTCCAGCTGTTGGAGTTTTTTCTCCATCAAGACCCCATTTTTTTCTTCACAGGGGCAGTGAAATTCCAGCTGAGAAGCCAGTGGGGTGCTACCACTTCCAAAATCACCCTGCCAACAGCCTCCCTCATGCCCCAACACACAAGTTGGCATCGCCTGGGTTGGTTTGTGTCTGGTTTTGGTTTTGTTTTCAGGGCTTCGTCTCACCACAGGCTCCTTGTTATCTTTAGATCGACTTAAAGGTAACAGACCTTAGAGGCCTTTCCTTTCCTCCACAATTTCACTGGCGCACTCCCAGCTTCTCCTCTCCCTGAATTCTGGCACTGCTGCACACTCAGCCAGTCTGCAGGAGCTCTGGTGTTTTCCCAATGTTCTGCCTCATGGAGAGGTCTCAAAGCTTTTCTCAAGCCTTTAGACAAAGTTAAGACCATGCTTAAGTATTTGTGTCACTATTCCTTCAACCACACTGGTTTATTCCAGGGATTTCTCAGCATGGAGTGACTTCCAGGTATGAGAGGACACCAGAATATGCCTGTATGGACATCTCCACTCCAACAAGCCACACACAATCCAGCTTTAATTTGCCAACCCCCCTGTGCTTTCCTATTGAGGCAAAACCACCTGGAAAGCTCAAAGAACTGGATCATTTCCAGCTCCAAGGCTGTTAATTAAGATATTGCTCAAATTTGCCTTGAGCTGCCCAGTTACAACAAGGATCTGGCTGTAACCAGGTCTGGTGGCTTTCAGGGAGCAGAGGTTTCACTGTGTACCCAGAGAGTTGTTTGAGCTGGTTTTCTTTATGTTTCGAGCTGGTTTTCTTTCTGTTTCGAGCTGGTTTTCTTTGTGTACCTGATCTCTGACAGCACAGGAAGATCAAATAAAGATAAGGATGGTTTTCACTCGCACAGCTAACCAAGCATTA
Organism: Sclerurus mexicanus; assembly: GCA_013396755.1. Taxonomy (NCBI): domain Eukaryota; kingdom Metazoa; phylum Chordata; class Aves; order Passeriformes; family Furnariidae; genus Sclerurus; species Sclerurus mexicanus. The sequence continues at coordinate 162,441 of VWZF01002253.1, read as the reverse complement.
GGGTGCAGGTGTGTACCTCCCCTCCCCATGGTACAGCACTGATCCCACTTCCCCAGCTCCATCAGCTTTGTGTCATCCCTGGCTGTGGAAATTTTCATTAGCAATGCTTCTCTGGTTATTGGGAACCATTCTCAAACTGGGAAAAAAGGACAGGCTGCTGGGAACGGCAGCAATGCCCACGTATGTTGTCATAACAAGTCTGTGACAAGCAAAGCACCGAGTCATTAAATCACCTTGTTCACTCGGCTCCTTTCCGTCCCTGAAATCTCCAAGTGACTTCACAGTGATTCACAAACTTTTCTTCTTCGCCTTACTCAGCTGTTTTATGGGAAGTTGCATAACGCTGGATTTTTCCAATTTGGATCATGACAAACACGACAAAAAGTCTATCAACTTTTCCTATGAAATATGAAATGCCATTGGCTCAGTCAAAAGGGAGAAGCAAATCATTTCTCCCTGGCTTCCAAGGGGTTTAAACTGTTTCCCCAAATATTGGATAAGATAGGAAATAAATTAGGATGTTTGAAAGGGTTGCCTTGATATATATATACATACATACATACATACATATATATATATATATAGTGAAAGGTACTGAAGTGGGAAAATTGATTCATTTCTCCATGTGGGGTTCATTTCCCAGCTTCAGAACAAAATTTGGTAAATAGTTTACAGCTTTCCAAAAGAAGGCTGAGCTTCCTCCTTTGCCAGCATGACCCAGGACCTGGGACACCATGACATACTCAAACCCCAGACTTGGAAAACCATCTCCCACGGTCACCTCCACTGGCCTCTCAGTGACTCCCACGCCCAGCAGCTCAGCCCCAGGGCTCAGTTAACAGCTGAATCCCCGGGATCCAGAAACCAGCTTTTTCCCTGGATTTGGGAGAACAGACATCTTTAGGCAATGCCAGCCCATGGAAACCTTTTCCCAAGGCACGCGGTGGCCCAGCCTGCCACCACTTGCACCTTGGCTGTTGTTGGCCGGCGCAACACGCGTGACACAACCCAGCTCTGGGCTCTGGAAGGAACAAACATACCTTGTCACATTCCCCATCCAAGCCCTGGCACGGGGCCACACCTTGCAATGCAAGCTGTGTTTTTATTTTTCCATGGGACCAGCCCTGGGACATAAACCTGAGGAAGAGACAAGGCATGGCAGGAGTCTGCTCCTTGTGGTGATGTCACCTTCCCGAGGAACTTGTTCCTCTACAAACGCCAATCGAGGCTGGAGCTGAGCTCTCCCCTGATCACCCCCAGGGAATCCGCCCACAGGATCACCAGGAGGTGGTGGAGGGTGGAAAACCATATAAAGCTCCCTGGGAGCAGCTCTGCCTTGCTGTGCTGGCTCCACGGATCTGCTCTCAGCATGAAGACGCTCCTGGTTGGGCTCCTGCTTGGCTTGGCATGCCTGGAGTTGGGTAAGATCCCTGCATTCCCAACAATGCGGGGACCCCCTGGGAAATTCCTGGGAGGGGAGGGGGAAGGGGATGGTGAAGAGCTGGTGACTCCCAGGTAGGGGATATAACACCTTTATGTGTTTTAAGGTCAATGGACAGGGTGAATGGGGAAAGGGGATATGCAGGATATGCATTCCTGATGGGAAGAGCTGGGATTCCTGAGTGGGAGTGATGCTCCTGGCACCCATACCCAGGGATGGAGGGGACCAAGGCTGCTTTATAAGACTCAGGTGTGACAGCAATGTGGCCCAGGGCAGGACCAGCTCGGGCAAGAGCTTGAACCCACAGCCTCTACCTAAGCTGCCATCCTGTCCCATCAGGAATGGGATAGGATATGTTCATCCTGAGCTCCTGCCATCCCTAAAACCTCCCAGCTGGCTGCTGGAAGTGCTGAAAATCAAGGGATTAGCTTTAATATAGATAGGAGGGAATGTAGGAGAAAAAACTCCAGGGACTTTGGAAAAGTTTATTAAACCACCAGCTCCATGATTTTTCCTTCTTTCTAGAGATGAGGAGATAGGTGGAGATGGGGAATTCCCCTGGATGTGTTTGGGTTTGGTCTCTGATGGCTTTGGATCTCAGGCAAGCAGGGTTTGGTCATTGCTGTGTCTTCCTCCATCTGTTTGTGACCCACTGTGACTTCATCCCTGGCCTGGAACAGCCACCCCTGGGGTGACATCAGCTCAGTGGGGTTTAACATCCAGCCCATGGACCCCAGAGATCCTTCCATGGGAAAGATCTCAAAGGAAAGGCAGCCTGGACAGGGGGCAAATGTCTCCATCTGAAGCCCTGTTTTGGGTTTAATGGAATTTCTGAGGATCTGACAGAGCAGGTTTCCACCCATTGGTCTGGAAGTGCTACCACAGAGAGGAACCACCACCCTTTACAGCTGAGATCAGGGCAGAAACAGCTTTTCTGGGATGATCCAGTGGGAAGCAGCTGGTTTAGGGACAGCTCTTGTAGCTCAGGGATATGTCTGTGACCATTCATCTGCCAGAGGTTTGATGTCAAGGGATGAAAGGCGCTGTTGGACTGTGACAAACAGGGAATTATTGGTCCAAGATCAGGACACAGAGCTGTCTATGTTCAGTTCTGTTCCGATCCTTATGGATTTGGGCTTCCCTCTTCCCTGCAACCTTCCCACCAATCCAGTGTCCTCTGAGTGCTCCGCTCAGAAAGACGAGGGGGCTGAGGTTTTTCTTCCTTAAATCTGCTCTTAATTGGGATTAATTCCGCCAGAGCCTGTGGCACCTCCTTGCTCATCCATGGAAATGGTGAGGTTTGGAAACCAGCTCAACCCAAAGGTTGCAGGGCAGTTTCTTTGAGCCAACTCCATCCATCCATCCCTCCATCCATCCATCCATCCCACAAACACCCAAATGCTTTTCAGGCTCACGATGAGTTTTCTCCCTCAGAAACTTCATGTTAAAATATAAAAGAACCTCTCATGGATCACTTGGAAGGATCCAGGGAGGTCCCGAGCTGGGATAAACAGGGATGGCTCCACCACACCAGCTCACAAGGTCACTTCAACTTTAAAACTTAAATATAAGTTTCCTTTTTTAATTTAAATTTTAATTCAGATTTCAAAGCTTAAATTTTAAATTTAAAAAAGAGGACAAAGAAGGTTTTAGCATCGCTAAGTTCCACTGCAATCTGAATTTTCCAAAGGAGGTGCTGAGAGAGGCAGATGCATGAAAAACTCTTAACACTTCTGACATTTCAGATTTAAATTTATTTTAAATTTTTAATTTAATAATTTTTAACTCAAATTTTGAAACTTAAATTTTGCTTTAATTTTTTAGACTTTTTCAACTTTAAATTTAGTTTTAATTTACATTTAAAAAACTTACATTATAAATTTAAAAAAGAGGACAAAGAAGGTTTTAGCATCGTGTAGGTCCTACTACAACCTGAATTTTCCGAAGGAGTTGCTGAGAGAAGCAGAGACCTGAAAAAATTCTTAGAATTTCTTACATTTTCAATTTAAATTTAATTTAAATTTTTAATTAAAAAAATTAACTTAAATTTCTCTTTTTTAATTTTTTTTTTCAATTCTTAATTTTAACTTAAATTAAAACCTTTAAATTTTAACTTTAAAAAGGAGAACAAAGAAAGCTTTTGTATCATGTGGGTCCTCCCATAACCTGAATTTTCCAGAGGAGGTGCTGAGAGAAGTAGACACTTCAAAAATTCCTAAAATTTCTTACCTTTTCCATTTAAATTTCAAACTTAAAAAAAATTAACGTAGATTTAAAAACTTAAATTTTGCTTTCTTTTTTTAAACACTTTAATGTCTAATTTAATTTAACTTAAATTAAACCCCTTAAATTTTAACTTTTAAAAAAGAGGACAAAGAAAGCTTTTGCATCATGTTACATCCACCGCAACCTGAATTTTCCAAAGGAGATGCTGAGAGGAGCCAAAGCCTTAAAATCCCTTTCCAAACTCAGCTGCTCCAACAAAAACCTTCCCAACTCTTTCCCTTCGTCCCAAAGCCCCGGAGGTTCCTCTCTGACAGCAGGTGGAGCAGAACCACAACCAAAAAAACCCTCGGCTGTTTGAGTTTTTACCGACAGATGGCACCGGGTGCTTTTGGTTGCTCCTTCGATGGTACCGTGGTCCTCTCACCATGTCACCCACGTAGAGTTGTCCCTCCGTCACCCGGCAAAGAGTTGGTGGCATCTTCTCTTTGAGAAGCAAAAGTAGAAAGGGGTTTGCACGCTCAGCCCTTGGGAATCTCTGCGACAGCTCTGAAGTTCCCTCTCAGTTACTGATTTCTACAGAATTCCACCCAAAAAAACCCCAAACCACGGAGGGGCTGTGGGTGGAGGGACGGAGGGACTACCAGGCTTTCAGGGCATGGGATCATGGAATATCCTGAGCGGGGCTGGACCCCAAGGATCATCCAGTCCAACCCTCAGCCCTGCACAGACACCCCAACAATCCCATCCTGTCCCTCAAAGGATCACCCAAACGCTTGGGGCTGTGCCCACTGCCCTGGGGAGCCTGTTGAGTGCCCACCACCCCCTGGGGGAAGAACCTTTCCCTGAGATCCAACCTCAGCCTTCCCTGACGTATCTCCAGCCATTCCCTGGGTCCTGTCACTGGTGCCCACAGAGTGGAGATCAGTCCCTGCCCCTCCATGTCCCCTCGTGAGGAATTTGTGGACAAACTCTGAGCTCTCCCCTCAGTCTCCTCCAGATGAATATTTCGCTCTTTTCCAGCATTTTTTTACATGGAATACACAGAACTATCCAAGCTGCTCACGGAATAGATCCCTCTAGATCCCAGCTCTTTTTGGGCTGCTGACCAGAGTCAAATCCTGCACCGCCACCCTTGTCCTTTGGTGCTGGGGTTTGACCTTTTCCCCCGACACGTCCAAGCTTTGCCATTGCCTCCAGACCTGCTCAGTTTGGGACACCACCAGCCCTTGGCGAGGAAGCTGCAGCCTCGTGTCTGCCCTCCCTGCTGGTGCCACCTCAGAGCCTTTCTGTCCCCTCCACAGCCCAGTCCTTACGATGCTACACCTGCAAGGAGCCAACAGACATCTCCAAGTGCAGAACAGCCACCGTGTGTCCCCCCAAGGCCACTGTGTGCACAACAACCCTGCACTCTGTGGACACGGGTAAGTCCCACTCCTGCCTGTGGCTGCTTGTGGAGAGAGAGCAGAGTCACAGGATGGTTTGGGTGGGAAGGGATGACGCAGTTCCAATCTCTTACCATGGGCAGGGACACCTTCCACTAGAACAGGTTGCTCCAAGCTCCATCCAGCCTGGCCTTGGACACTTCCAGGAATCCCGGGGCAGCCACAGCTTCTCTGGGAAATTCATTTCAGTCCCTCACCACCCTCACAGGGAAGAATTTCTTCCCAGTAACCCATCTAACCTTGGGAAGCCATTCCCTGTGTCCTGTCCATCCATCGCTTGTCCAAAGTCCCTCTCCAGCTCTTCTGGAGCCCCTTTAGGCTCTGGAAGGGGCTCTGAGGTCTCCCTGGAGCCTTCTCCTCTCCAGGCTGGACATTCACAGCTCTCCCATCCTGTCTCCAGAGCATTGGGGCTCCAGCCCTTGCAGCATCTCTGGGACCTCCTCTGGACCTGTTCCAACAGGTCCATGTCTTTCTTCTGCTCAGGACCCCAGAGCTGGATGCTCTGCTCCAGGTGGAGCCTCACCAGAGAAGGCTAGAGAGGCAAAATCACCTCCCTCTGCCTGCTGTTCACATTTCCCTCTCCCCATCCCAGTCCCAGATTGGATTACCCTTTAAATTCCCTGTTAGAATCCATGGGAAGTTATCCCACTTTAAAGAAGGAAGGAGATGTTTCCATCAGATTTGAAGCCTCACAGTAAAATATACAGGACTCATTTTGTATATAATAGGGGGAGTTTTATATATTTTATTTTTTATTTGTATGTATATTAGATATATTCCTTTCTAATTTTTATATATATTTATATATTAAATTTAAATGTATCATATATATAAACATATAAATATATAAAATATTTTTATGCTTTTATTTATATTTTTTAAAGTATACCTTACACTGTTTGTTTAGCCTTTCCTACCCATGTGCCCTTACAGGCCCTGAATTTATCGATGTATTCAAACATCCCTAGGGATTTGTGTCCCCTTACCAGGCTGGAACAATTTAGCAAGGAGCAGGAGGGTGAGAGGGAATCAGCAGGGAGAACTGGTGGATCTGTTCCTACAAAAAGTAGCCTGGATCAGAGGCCCCCATGGATGGAAGATGTTCAACACCTCATGTGCCTGTGTTTCTCAACTCCACCTGTCTGCACCTCCCTTATTTCTTCCTTTCTCTCTCCGACCTCCTCCCCCTCTCCAACTCACCCCTTCCAGGTTATCCCTTTTTCGGCAACATCACGGTGACCAGAAACTGTGAGGAGGAATGCCTGTCCTACAACGGGATAGGGGCATCCAAACCCAAGTCCTGCTGCTACACCGACCTGTGCACCGACGACACCAGGGCCAGCGGTGGGGTGAGGAGCAGCTCTGCAGCGCTGGGGCTGGTGGCCGTCGTGGTTGGCACAGCCCTCCGGTGCTCCCTGTAATGCCACCAGTGCCCTGAGCTCCAGCCAAAACACCCCCACCCTTGTTCTGTGCCAAGCTGCCTCATGAACTCTTAGATACCTTAGGAACGACCTCCTTTGCCGATGTGCGGCTTCACTCGTCTCCAACGCTGCGAATTCAAGTGGATTCAAGCTAAGAGTTTGGGCACCTGGACCTAAAACCTTCGTATTTTCAGTTTCCACCTGCTAAGCAGATGTTCCTCACCTTCAGCTGCTTTTGGTCCACATAGAATCATAGAGTGGTTTGGGAAGGGACCTTAAAGATCATCCTGTTCCAACCCCCCTGCCCTGGGCAGGGACAATTTTCACAGGCAGGGACACCTTCCATGAGACCAGGTTGCTCCAAGTCCCATCCAACCTGGCCTTGGACATTTCCAGGGATGGGGAAGCCGCAAGTTCAACTTCTGGGCAGTGCTGATGGCATCTCCTGAGTTAGAGGAGCAGACGGATCTGGTCCTGGTTTCCCACCTGCCCATCAGAGTGGATGGCGATTGCAGAGAGCTGGCACTCAATTTGGTCAAGAACAAGCCGTGGGATGAGTTTACAAGGGCTCAGCTTCCATGTGTTGAGCTGGCATGTATTTCTGGAAAGCTCAGAACATTCCCCAGACTCGCAGGCCAGGGTAGGTTAGACCTGAAGGTCCAAATCTGGGAATTTGGCCAGAGAAACCCCTCAGCAGCCTCTGCCTGAGCTCAGGTTGCAGCCAGAGCTCTTGGATTTCCCTTCCCAGATCTTTTACAGACTATTGCAGCAAATTCTTCTGTTACTCTGCCCTCCCCTCATCCCTTCACAGCAGGGATTGCAGGAAAGGAAAAAGGAGTGATTATCCCAGCCCCTCAACTCTGGGAAAAGCCAGTTATCAGCACTCCTGGATCCCGGCTGGGATTTGCTTGGAGCAGCTGGGAGGTTGACACTGCTGCCCTGTCTGCTGGAAAACCAGCTGCGGTGGAAGGAGATAGGGATGAGCCAGGTGTTCCCAGCTCCCGGCTCTCTCTGCTGTGGGAGAACTAGGGAATTTGCCATGTGCTCTGTTCCGAATCCAGGGCTCACCCAGGGGAGCAGGAAATGGCCATGAGAGTGAGGGCAGAGTGGGGTGTGGGTACACCCTGGGCATCCCCGTGGTGTCCTCAGGGCATCCCTGCCACCCCCTCTGTGCCATGGGCTATTTGACCCCCCTTTTTTTCTTCCCTTCTTCCCCCCCCATTTTTTCACCTCCCTTTTTTCGTCCTCCCTCCCCTTTTCCCCCTCCCTCTTTCCCTTCATTTTTCCTCCCTTCCCCCCATCTTCTCCCCCATTATTCCCTCCCTTTTCCCCTCCCTTTTCCCCTCTTCCCCCCCTTTTTCCTCCCCCTTTCCCCCCCTTTCCCTCCCATTTCCCCCCATTTTTTAGTCCTTCTTTCTCCTCCTGTCCTCCCTGTTTCCTCCATTTTCCCCCGTTTTTCCTCATTTTTTCTCCTTTTTTTCCACCTTTTTTTCTTCTTCTTCCTCCTTTCCCCTCCCTTCCCCCCCCTCCTTTTTCTCCTATTTCCCCGATCTATCTTTCCTCCATTTCCCACTGTTTCCATAAGACAATGTCAGGAAAACAAGCCAGGGGGGACTCTTTTTTCGTCCTCGCTCCTCGAGGTCTGCCTCAACACCATTCACAACACAACTTCCACAACCTTGGCATTCCTTGGCAGAGGGTCCCTGTGCAATCCCGAGCCTCAGGGGGATGATGAGCCGCTTTGTTCTCCAGTGAGATGCTCAGGTGCCTCCCTGAAACACCCTTGCAATGCTGAGATCCACAGGGAAAGACTCCCCGGAAAGGAAAACACTTGGAAGTTGCTCAGATGCCAATATTCCAGCCACCCCCACAGACACTGAGCACCAGCCTCTGCTTCCCACTCGTCTGTTCTCCATTCCCTGCTTCAAAAACAGCCTGATATGAGGCCAGAAGCAAAGCCACCCTTAGATCACATCCCTTTTTTGTGTTCTGGCTCCCAGCTCTGTCCCCTGTGTCCTTTCCACTTTCCCACCTGGGCTGAGCTTTTCCTCCAGCACGTGTGGATGGGGCAGGCTCTGGATACAGAGACACTGGGAGGGTGAGAGTTCCCCTCTGGGTGAGAATCTAGAAAATAAAGTCAGATCCTCTGGTTTTCAGCCTGCAATATGTTTTTTGTGTGCTCAGGGTTTGCCCGGGAAGGGAAGGTGGGGCAGCACAGGGTGCAGGGAGGGGGTCTCTGGCTGCCCCCTGTGCCAGAGAGGGGGAATCTACACACAGGGACAAACAAGGGAGTGCAAAGCATTCCTTGGAAGAGCCAGATTCAAGCTCATGGCTGCTGGAAGAGGAGGAGGAAAAGGGTGGCAGGTGGGTGAAGTACAGCCCAGTGGCTGCAGGAGGGTCATTTGGCACACACGCTGCGGGGACTGGGGGGTTTCGTGGCACAGGTTGTCCCCGAAGAGACAGAAGCTGAGCTCAGTGAGGCAAACAGGAGGTTGGGAGACACCACTCAGGGTCCACTCCGTGCAGCAAAGATGTTCCACGTGGGGACCACGGTCCTCCTTTGTGTCACCAGGGCTGCTGTGAGCATCCTGCACCACACCTGGGACTTCCCTGTTCACGTGGCCACGTCATCAGAGCAGCAAGTTTTAACTGCAGCCAAAACAGACTCAAAAGCACCTTTTTATCTTCAAAGCACTTCTAATACCTTCCTTGATTAGCTGAGGTGAAAAACCCTTCACACGGAGTGTCGGGGGTACAAAATGTCCTTTGCTTTAACAATAATCACCTGCTCACACTGTGTCAGCCACAAGGAGCACTTGGAAAACGTGATTTGCTGCTTTTTTTGGTTATTACTGTTATTTATCCCCCTCTTTGGGCCTCAGGAGTTAAACCCAGCGAGTGCTGCTGCCCCACAAGCACAGGATGCTGCCAGGGGAATGAAAGGACCCAGCAGAGTTTTACGTCACCGGGTCGAGTGGACACACAGAGGGAGAAGTTTAAATATAGGCTGAATAAAATAGGACAGAGAAAGATGTGTCTCCAAAGGGCCAGAAAAAGACCTGCAGCCCCTTGGCCCTGCAAGGAAAGGCTTTGCAGCAGGAGATGTTGCTGTGTGGGAGGATTTTACTCGTCCCCCTGAGGGGCTTGTTTTAAACAGCAGCCTTTCTGTGAACTTCCAGAAATTTTATCTCCAGGTTTGAGGGCACTCCTTGGTGTCTCGTGCTTTGTTTGGCCAAGGAGTTGCATTTTCCATCCCTTCTGCAAACGTGGGGCAGCCTTAGAGATGTGGAATCATAGAATGGTTTGGGTTGGAAAGGAGATTAAAAGATCATCCAGTTCCAGCCCCCTGCCACAGGCAGGGACACCTTCCACTAGCCCAGGTTGCTCCAAGCCCCATCCAACCTGGCCTTGGACACTTCCAGGGATGGGGCAGCCACAGCTTCTCTGGGAATTCTATTCCAGCACCTCACCACCCTCACAGGGAAAGAATTTCTTCCTGATCTGCATCCCCTGCTTTTGGTTGCAAATCTGCAAATGCTTTTGTCCACTTAGAAATTACAGAACAACAGAGACTAAACTTCCAGGGAGGTGTTTGCAGACCCACATCAGTGAGGACACTCTAACTGGGATACCCTGTGGAGTCCCACATCCAGCCAACCATCAGGGAGATCAGTCTGCCTTGAGTAGCCTTTCCTTGTGGACTCCGTGAGCCTTGAAGGTGCAGTGGGCATTCCAAAGGATAATTCCTCCTTTGGAAGCACAGAACACCCAGCTCTGATCTGAGCTGAAGCAGGACCTGAACTCAATCTCGCTGCTTTGGCTTGGGCAGGATTCCAACAGAAGCGTCCCTGCTGCTGTGGAAGACACACAAACAGCGGGATTAATATTTAGAGGGCTGGGTTTTCCAGCAGGGATCATTTCCAGTTGTTTTCCACAGCAGGAAGCTGGACACACAATGTGTAGCCACGAGTGGTGGTGGTTGTTATCCCAGCAGGTCCTGATTGCAGGCTGGCTCAGGCTCCAAGGTGGAAAGCACCAGGAGCTTTTTGGCTACTTAATTTATTTTTTTTTTTTAATTTTATATATTTTCTCTTCTGTGGGAGCGAGAGAGGGAAAGAACCCCACACGATCCCCTTGGAAGGTGCATTATCCAGATGCACATGAAAGAGGGATGAGACAAGACCAGGGCAGAAACTATTGCAAAGCTGCAAGGGAAGAAAAGAGCAGGGGATACTTCTTGGCAGTCCAGACAGTCAATGTAAAACAGAGCTCTGATGTAATCAAATACAGAGAGGACTTGTAGTTCTATCTAAAAATACCTATCTGGAATATAAATATACATTAGTGTGTAGCTGCAAGGCTTCTGGAGAAATCTGCCACAGTCTCCTATGTACAGACAGGGATTTAAATGTTTAATCCTGCATACTCCAAGGCGAGTCACCCCATCTGAAGGAGTTATTAATTATGGAATGTGCTTGGCGGGACTGAAGTGCAGATATCATTTTCAATATCACTCCCAAATTATTTCTCATCTCGAACCTATCATGTGAGGTTTTTTTTTAGGCTTGAAATAGATCTATTTTTCCATATTAGGATTTGGATGACGTGAAGCATCTGCCTCTGCCACGCCAGCACGTCCTCTCTCAGATATCTTCATTTCTCTCCCTCTTGAGTCTTGCATTCCTAATTCCAGAGGAACAGGTCTGGAGCCTCTTTACCTCTTGTCTGAAAATGAGGCAAATGCCCTAAAAATGAGGTGAAAAGAAGGTGTCAGAAGTGAATGTCCTGAGGGGGAAGGGAGGCAAGCACAGCATCGTGGTATGGCAACTTAGCAAAGTCGATTTGGGTCACTTGGATACCGGAGAGATGTTCAGAATGCCGTGTGTGCTCTACCTGGGGCTCCGCTCCACAGCTTGCCCTGAGGTTTTAAAAAGCACAGGATGTCTCAGTTGGTCATTGTCTGCTCTGGGAGGCTGGTCTGGATCCTGATCCCGTTTCCCCCCCTCAGCTCCTGTTAAACAGATGGGAATTGTCACACCTTGGTGGCTCCAGGCATGGTCCAGCCACACATCTTTAGTGTGGACTGAGCTTGGAGATTCTGATCATGCTTGGTAAATGTGGGTGAGGATGTTGCGCCTGGGGGTGAAATGATGGTTTCTTGCTGGGCATATTCTTGAATTCCATGCAGACCCACAAGGTTAAAGGCAACCAAAAGCCGTAGGATACGAAATCCATGGATCAGAGTCCCAAAAATCTAATCCAGTCACCTGAACAAAAACACTACAGGCTGCCTTTGGCCAGCAGGACTCTCAATGGAATCATAGAAGCAAAGAGTGGTTTGGGTTGGAAGGGACTTTAAAGATCATCTCATTCCAACTCCCTGCCAGGGGCAGGGACACCTTCCACTAGCCCAGGTTGTTCAAAGCCCCGTCCAACCCAGTCTTGAACACTTCCAGGGATGGAGCAGCCACAGCTTCTCTGGGCAACCTGTGCCAGAGCCTCCTCACCCTCCCAGGGAAAAATTTCTCCCTAATATCCAGTCTAAACAGTCTCTTCCAGTTTAAAGCCATTCCCCCCTGTCCTATCACTACACATCCTTGTAATGCATGGGCCGGAAATGTTTTTCATGTCTTCAGGTGGTTCCTCCCCCTTGCAAGGGCCATTCAATGTGCCCTCAGTCACATCAGCAGTGGCACCACCAGTACTGAAGAACTGCCCAGCCCCTGTTTCAATGCACAGCCTTCCCCTGGACTCATCAGTGTTCAGAGCAGTAGAGTTCCTCCTCTCTTGTTCATGTCTGGAGTTGAGACTGGAATGAGTCTCCAAAAGAAATGGCTTTCACCCGCTAACCTGGGAATGAGATGCAAAAGATTCCCTGGGAAAGCAGGTTGAGTGGTGTCAAGGTGCATTTGCTTCTGCAGTACCTTTGGAACTTGGAATCATAGAACAAAATCAGCTGCAAGGCACCCACAGGGACCATCGAGTCCAGGTCCTGGTCCTGCACAAGACACCTCCAAGGACTCCACCATGTGCCTTTTGAGGAGAAGTCTTGCACCTTCTCTGAGCCCTTCTGCTCCACACACCTCTCGGTTCCCCGGGCGAGGCACAAACAAGGGTTGGGGCACAAGGGTTTCCCACTTGCCCACATGCAATCCCGGGGGCGGGTGGAATTTCGCCACTCGAAACTCTGCCCCAGGCAGTGGCAGGATTTCAGAGGGTGGCTGTGAGACAGCAGGGCTGGGAGATGCTTGCAGAGGGACGTGCCACTGCTCCGGGTGAGGAATACCAGCCCACGGTGGTGGCACCAGAACACGCTCACCACGAGCTGATTAACAATTCGCTTTGATGTTGTTCTTCATCACGGACCTTCTGAAGCCTTAAAATGGGTGTCTCCAGTTCTAGTGGAGGCTTCAGTGGAACCTTTGCCAGCTGAGTATCCATTTCCTGAAATCCACAGGGACTTCACAACCTCCTGCCGTGCAACAAATCCAAACCAGCAGCTCCGTGTTGTCACCTGCACGAACCCACGATCGTGTCCTTACAAAGCCGGGCTGAAAACAAGCCAGGTTTTATTCTTAATCTCTCCTGGCTGCTGCCAATCTCCTGGCTCTGGGGAGAAAGGCCACAGAGGAAGAGGTGTTTTTGGCAGGAAGACAGCTGTCACTGTGGTGGGGGGAGAGTGACATTCAAATCTGAAAGAGAAACAAACACCCAGGAGATGGTGACAGGCTCTGACGCGCTTACAGAGGAGGAGAAAAGTCACCCTGGTGAGGAGGGGTTTAATAGCAAAATATACGACTTCTGACCCAGAAAATAAGGGGTTTAAGACAGAATGCTATCAGCCACCAGCCATGGCCAGTTTGGGAACGATGTCTTATTTATCTCTACCTTTGGGGAATAAAAGGAGAAGATTTCTTTTGGCTTCTGGTGGCCTCAGACCGTGACGGAGCTTTCTGAAAGCTTCTTTTTGCTGTGCCAGCTCCATGCAAAGATGTCCCAGGATTCCTCAAGCACAGAAAGCCAGTCTAGGTATCTCAGGGGGCTTTTAATGAGCACACGCAAAGGGGCTCCTCAGCTTATAAGTCTCAACCTTTACCCTTGGTTCTTCTTACCATTTATTTAAAGGAAAAAATTATTCTGAAGTCTGTGCCTCTTTTTGGCTCTGCTGGTGAGAAGCTGTGCCAGACCCTCAGTGCTGTGATGGTCAGAAACCACGGGGTTAATAAATTATTTCTTTGCTTCTCCCTGCTTCAGGATGGTATTTCCATGGGCAGCTGGTCCTGTCTTGGATGTCTTGCTCAGGAGACAATCATTTGGTAACACAAGTTGGTTTAACACCTGTAGAAGAATTTCTGTCACATGATAAAGAGCAGCAAAGTGCAAGGGGATCTTCATGCATTGGATTTTCTCTTCTTTTTTTCTGGAAATGACTCTGGGGAAGGGAAGGGAAGGGAAGGGAAGGGAAGGGAAGGGAAGGGACCTACAATGTTCCTCTAGTCCCACTGCCTGACCTCTTAGGGTCTGACCAAAAGTTAAATCATGTTATTAAGAACATTGTCCAAATATTCTCAAACAGTGACAGGTTTGGGGCATCAACCACCTCTCTAGGGAGCCTGTCCAGTGTTTGACCACTCCCTCTGTGAAAAAAGGCTTCCAAAATTCTCACCTAAGCTGAAGTGTTCAGCTCCTCTTACTTCTTTTATTCAGACTCCCTCTTTTCTCCACTTGCCCCCGGTCCCAGGGATGTTTCCAACCTGCAGAGCTCAACCATCCTCCATCCCGCCAGCAGCCAGGGGAGTTCCCAGGGGAGGGCAAGGAAATTCCCTACAAGCTGAGAATTCACAGAGAGCTGAGCCAGAGCGGTGGGATCCATCCCACAGAGGACACAACCATTTCCCGACCCCCAAACCACCATGCCAGAGGTGTTTGGATTAGAAGCTGTGGGGAGTGGCTGTGTTTTTTTGGGAAAGGCCAGGCCAGCAGGAGCATGTGGGACTCTAAGTGTGGGTGGATGGATGTCCCTGTGTTCTTGTTTCTCCCTGGTTGCTCAAGAACCTCATTTCTTTTGGCAGCCTCTTGCCAGCCCTGGGGGCCAAGGAAGAGTTAATGGGATCCTGTAACCACTCAGGCTCTGAAATAACGTGTGACAACATGATGGGTTTATTAAGGAGGATCAGGTGCATCTGAGATTAATGAGGCTTTTCAGGGGCTTGTGGTTCAGGCACTAGGAGTTAAGGACAACCCCCTGGAAGTTTGCAGTGCATTGGCTCCACGATCCTTGGGCTTTATTTTTGGGGAGAAGGGGTGACACAGTGACCTCCTCCCAGCACTCAGAAATAAGCCCAGGAAATGTCTCTGCCACGTCCTGGGTGCTCCCAGTCCCAAGGGAATGAGCGTCCCATGGGGATGAGTGGCAGCAGGTTGCTGCATTAACCCCTCTCTGCAGCCCAGGCAGGTCCAGCACCCAGGATCATGTTTTTCCTGGTAACAGGAGAAGGAATAAGGCCAAATTCTTCCTGTTCCTCATTTTATAGCATTGCTTCTCTCCTGGAAACTCACTGTCTGCTCCATTTCTGGGTTAAATCCTGCTGTGAGTCCTGGAGAGATGCAGGGGAATTGAACAGCTTTTTAAGCAAAGCAGGTCCACAACACACCTGAGCTGTGGAAACACAGCGCTGTTGTTTCTCATGTTTTTTTAATTCCTCACAAGGTTTTATCCCACTCTATTTTTGGTATCAAGATGTAGGTTCTCATTATAAATAGGTGCATATTCTGATTCAGACTGATAACTAGGACAAGGATGCACTGGGCATCCAGATCTGGATTTTGGGGTGGGAAAAGTGCAACATTTCCAGCCTTCTGAGAGATCCTTCTTTCAGGAAAACTGGTGCTTTTTCACCTGGGAAGCTTCCTGAATTCCCTGGATAC
>VWZF01002253.1:135182-146475 GCA_013396755.1 Sclerurus mexicanus | reverse complement strand
GGAAGGGAAGGGAAGGGAAGGGAAGGGAAGGGAAGGGAAGGGACCTACAATGTTCCTCTAGTCCCACTGCCTGACCTCTTAGGGTCTGACCAAAAGTTAAATCATGTTATTAAGAACATTGTCCAAATATTCTCAAACAGTGACAGGTTTGGGGCATCAACCACCTCTCTAGGGAGCCTGTCCAGTGTTTGACCACTCCCTCTGTGAAAAAAGGCTTCCAAAATTCTCACCTAAGCTGAAGTGTTCAGCTCCTCTTACTTCTTTTATTCAGACTCCCTCTTTTCTCCACTTGCCCCCGGTCCCAGGGATGTTTCCAACCTGCAGAGCTCAACCATCCTCCATCCCGCCAGCAGCCAGGGGAGTTCCCAGGGGAGGGCAAGGAAATTCCCTACAAGCTGAGAATTCACAGAGAGCTGAGCCAGAGCGGTGGGATCCATCCCACAGAGGACACAACCATTTCCCGACCCCCAAACCACCATGCCAGAGGTGTTTGGATTAGAAGCTGTGGGGAGTGGCTGTGTTTTTTTGGGAAAGGCCAGGCCAGCAGGAGCATGTGGGACTCTAAGTGTGGGTGGATGGATGTCCCTGTGTTCTTGTTTCTCCCTGGTTGCTCAAGAACCTCATTTCTTTTGGCAGCCTCTTGCCAGCCCTGGGGGCCAAGGAAGAGTTAATGGGATCCTGTAACCACTCAGGCTCTGAAATAACGTGTGACAACATGATGGGTTTATTAAGGAGGATCAGGTGCATCTGAGATTAATGAGGCTTTTCAGGGGCTTGTGGTTCAGGCACTAGGAGTTAAGGACAACCCCCTGGAAGTTTGCAGTGCATTGGCTCCACGATCCTTGGGCTTTATTTTTGGGGAGAAGGGGTGACACAGTGACCTCCTCCCAGCACTCAGAAATAAGCCCAGGAAATGTCTCTGCCACGTCCTGGGTGCTCCCAGTCCCAAGGGAATGAGCGTCCCATGGGGATGAGTGGCAGCAGGTTGCTGCATTAACCCCTCTCTGCAGCCCAGGCAGGTCCAGCACCCAGGATCATGTTTTTCCTGGTAACAGGAGAAGGAATAAGGCCAAATTCTTCCTGTTCCTCATTTTATAGCATTGCTTCTCTCCTGGAAACTCACTGTCCGCTCCATTTCTGGGTTAAATCCTGCTGTGAGTCCTGGAGAGATGCAGGGGAAGTGAACAGCTTTTTAAGCAAAGCAGGTCCACAACACACCTGAGCTGTGGAAACACAGCGCTGTTGTTTCTCATGTTTTTTTAATTCCTCACAAGGTTTTATCCCACTCTATTTTTGGTATCAAGATGTAGGTTCTCATTATAAATAGGTGCATATTCTGATTCAGACTGATAACTAGGACAAGGATGCACTGGGCATCCAGATCTGGATTTTGGGGTGGGAAAAGTGCAACATTTCCAGCCTTCTGAGAGATCCTTCTTTCAGGAAAACTGGTGCTTTTTCACCTGGGAAGCTTCCTGAATTCCCTGGATACCAATCAAATGGCAGCAATGGAAAGGACTCCTTGCCAAGTTAAGAAATCACCCAAATGAGGCTTTGAAGCTCTACAGCAACTTCTCCTCTGAGCTCAGAGCCTGAATTTAGACACAAGGACTTCAGTATCAAAGCTGGCTGATAAATATTCCTCTCATTCTATGCTCAAAGAAACCGTGTCATAATCCTGCACATCCTTGTGTGTGACACTGAACCAAAGCCCTTTGCAAAAAATAAATTGAAACAAAGGCTCTGTGTGGTTTGTGAAGAGATTTAAATGATTAATTAGTCAAAAAAATAAAAAATCAGAAGCAGGTCGTAAACACATCTCAGGGAAGAGAAACAATTCTGTTTCCACGAAAGGGAAGATTTAGATTGGATTTTAGGAAGAAATTCTTGCCTGTGAGAGTGGTGAGGACGAGGTTGTCCAGAGAAGTTGTGGCTGCCCCATCCCTGGAAGTGTTCAAAGCCAGGTTGGATGGGGCTTGCAGCAACCTGGAACAGTGGAAGGCACAGATCTGTGCTCACAAGGGGTCTGCTCATGTGTGAAATAACAGGAGCCAGCGAAGAGCAGCTGGATAGTCTCCCAGTCCAGCCCACGGGGTTGGACCACAAACTCCAGAGCTGCCTTTCAACCTCATGTTTATTGTAATTCCAGAGCTGGATCTGTACTGGGACCAAATCCTTTCATTTCTGCTTCACCCCCAAAACACCTTCCACCAGACACCAGTTGCTGTCGCTGCCAGCTGGATATTTTTCCAAATATCAGCAAAAGTCTCCGTTCTCCCTGTTGAGAGGAGCACAATTCCTATGCTGCACCCAAGTCCCTCACAGCTCCTTTGCCAAGGGGACAGTGAAGTTGCCATAGGGAGCATAATTATTGCCCGATGACACAGCCCTGCCCTGAAGGGACTGAGTCATATTGACACAACCTTTAAGTAAAAGATAATCTTCTTACATAACCATGGGCATTCTCCCTTGCTTGAAATAAGTCATCTGGATTTGTTTTTAAAACAAGTTTTGAAAAGGACTTCCTGGATTTTACAAGTGCACAGAAATTGCTTCCTGGTCTGGGCACACACAGAGCTCTGCTTGCAAAATGTGATGCTGACTCTGGGTACAAATATCCAGGGTTTGGGGTGGCTTTTTTTTTTCCCAGGAGGGTAATGTAGCACTGCCTGGACAGGGTGAGAGAGCTGGGAATGTCCAGCCTGGAGAAGAGAAGGATCCAGGGAGACCTCAGAGCCCCTTCCAGTGCCTAAAGGGGCTCCAGGAGAGCTGGAGAAGGACTTTGAACAGGGGATGGAGGAACAGGACACAGGGAATGGCTTCAGACTGAAATATGGGAGCTTTAGATGGGATATTGGGAAGAAATTCTTGACTGTGAGGTTGGGGAGACCCTGGCACAGGTTTCCCAGAGAAGCTGTGTGTTCCCCATCCCTGGAAGTGTTCAAGGCCAGCTTGGTTGGGGCTTGGAGCAACCTGGGATCATTGAAGATGTCTCTGCCCATGGCAGGGGGCGGAATGAGCTTGTGTTTGAGGTCCCTTCCAACCCAAACCATTCCGTGATTTCTGAAGGCTCTCTCCAGGCTTGAATCAAAAAGTGCATGAAGAAACATAACAAATAGGAACAACTGAGAGTAATAAATAAGCAATAAATGAGATAAAGTCCTGCTGTGCAACTCCGTGGATATCAGGGAGCTGGAATGATGCACTTCCAGAGGGAACAGCTTAGGCACTGCTGACCTTCAGGCTGTGGCTCTTGTTGTCAGCAGGAGCAAAGTGCTTGTTTATTCAGGGACATAAAAGAAAACCTCTGGTGCCTCCTCCTCCTCCTCCAAGTGTTCCTGAAGGGCTCTGCAATCCCAGCAGGAGGTCACGAATGCCTCCGTTACCCTGTGAGGGTTGGAAGCACAACACAGACCAGAGTTTCTCGTGCTCAGAGGCATCAGCAAATCATTCTGGCAGGGATTGTTGCTGCCTCCCAGTTTTCCTGGCTGTGATACATCAGGCAGGAAGATGTTTGCATTAGGAAAAGCACTGCCAGAAGGTTGAGGGTCCTGCCCCTCTACTCAGCCCTGAGGGGGCACATCTGGAGTTCTGTGTCCAGTTCTGGCTCCTCAGGGCAGGAGGGACATGGAGCTCCTGGAGCAGGTCCAGAAGAGGCTACAAAGATGCTGAAAGGCCTGGAGCATCTCTGGGAGCAGGAAAGGCTGAGGGAGCTGGGGCTGTTCAGCCTCCAGAGGGGACACTGAGAGGGGACCTGATCCGTGTCTGTCAGTGCCTGCAGGGAGGGGGCAGAGCATGGACCAGGCTCTGCTCGGGGTGCCCAGCAATGGGACAAGAGGAACGGGCAGGAACTGATGCCCAGGAAGGTCCACCTGGACAGGAGGAAGAACTTCTTTCCTGTGCAGTAACCAAGCACTGAACAGAGACCAGAGGGGTTGTGGAGTCTCCTCACTGGAGACATCCCAGAACCATCTGGACACAATCCCGTGCCACGTGCTCTGGGATGGCCCTGCTGGAGCAGCGAGGTTGGATGAAAGGATCCCACACTGTGGTCTCTTCCAACCTGACCCATTCTGGGATTCTGTGACCTCAAACACTTTCCTATCTGTGCCCGTGACTTAGACCCTCACTGTCCATGGCTGCAGTGGAATGTTTAGTGTTGTTGTCCGAGGCAATGATATAACACAATAATTGGGCCTGATTTATTTGTTTTGAAATGCTCTTTGACATGGACATTCTGTGACATCTTGGGCTGTGACTGGCCTGCTTGCCAACCAAGCCATGGCAAGGACAGGCTAGTCTGAGCCCAGCAATCCACGCCTGAGACATTTTCATGGCAGTGCTGTGAAAATCCATGAAAGTTGTATTTCTCTCTGAGTTTCGTGAGCACATAATTCACGTTGGTTTCCTGTGCAGAAGTGCTGACACACAGACACACATCTGGACAGCAAATAGGAAATGTGTGAGATTTGTTTTATCCCTATGGAGTGAGTGAGTGAGTGACTGGGAATTCTGGTTATATCCTAATAAACCTGGGCTGCATCAAAAGCAGCATGAGGGAGGTGATTCTCCCCCTCTGCTCAGCTCTCCTGTGACCCTACCTGGAGAGTTCTGGTGCCCCAAACATAAGAAGGACGTGGAATTGTTGGAGCAATTCCAGAGAAGGCCATTAAGTTGGTGAGAGGACTGACGCACCTCCCCTGTGAAGACAGGCAGAGCAAGTTGGGGCTGATCAGCCTGGAGAAGAGAAGGTTGTGTGGAGAACTCACAGCACCTTCCAGTATCTGAAGAGGCTACAAGGAACCCTTCCTTCATCAGGAACTGTGGTGACAGGACAAGGGGGAGTGACTTCAAACTGACAGAGATTAAAGGAAGGGTGAAAGTCATTCCATTTAATTCCAAATCCAGGCCAGAACTCTTACACAAATCACTCAATTTTCGCTGTAAAGACAGTTTTGTACCAGTGGAGTTGTGGAAGAAAGGCTGATTTGAAGGCCAGTGAGGGATAATAATCTGCTGCAAGACCACAAAACCATCTCAGTGAATAAACAATACCGAAAAGTGAAACTGGAGTTTGGGAATAAAATAATAAAATTCAATGTGATCAATACAGTTTCAGCACAACATTCTTTTTAATCTGCTCAAAAAGGTACAGAAAACAAGAGATTTCAGCCTCCCTGGATCAGATCATTGGCATGGGAAGTTGAGTCTCCTGCCTCTTATTGTGGACACAGAAGGGTCTTCTTAATTTCTTGGGTACAAAGAAGGAGCTCAAGACAGAACAAGGAGCCAGCACAAACTGGTGGGGTGGAGAGGATCTGCTCTAGGGAGATGTGCAAGATTCTTACCAAGGGTTTTTTGCCTTAAATATACTTCACACAGCAGAGCTTTTTAGTTCCAAGCCAACCAGCCCAGCACAGCAATGAAACTCCATGGTTAGTTTTGTGGGAGTGGTTGAAAACTCAGTTAAAAAAATTGTGTTGGGACTTCATGAGTTTTATTTCTCTGCTGGTCCTGGGAAAAGGCTGGACACAAAAGGAAAACAATTTTTGGGAGCTGCTGATGGTTGTTCATGAGGCATCCAAACAGAAAGCTGGGCTGGTGGGGGTTTATTCTCTTCTTCACTGGGTTCTTCAGCATGAAAGAGCCTCACCAGCTCCTCACGGTCTAGTCCAGAAGAAGGCACAGAGGGAACTTGCCAACATCCCAACTGGCACAAAGCTGATGCTCAAACTTGTTGCGCCATCGGCGTTGCACAAGTCGGAGTAGCAGCAGGACACGGGGCGTGTCAACCCAATGCCATCCACATCAGATGGGACACAGACAGAGGAGCACATCTTGGTGACAGTTGAGACTCCAGTGAAGGGATAAACTACCACAAAGGAAAGAAAGAAGGAACAGTTGGGGATGGGAGAGACAGAGGAGAACTCTCCTTGTCCTCAGGGAAATATTTGGTGCCTTCACTACCTTAGTCTTAGTTCTGGTTCAAACACAATGTTCTTCCTACCAGGAATACAGGAAGGAGTTCCCACTGAGTGGCCACGAGCAGAACCACACTTTGCGTCCTCTGAGTCCTGCCTGGACCAGCTTTACCCAGCTTTTTCTGCCTCTCCCTGGAGTCTCCTCAATATCTCCAGCCTCTCCCAGGCGTGATCAGAGACTTAGCAGCAGGACTATGTAAGAGAGAGAACCTCCACCTTCATAACCTACAGATTATAGTGTGACCTGTGAGGTCACCAGACAGATTGTCAAAGCCTCTGTGAGAGCTACAAAGAACTTCAGGGAATTTCTCTTTCGCCTTCAGATGACCAGAAGTTGGAGTCATAGAATCATAGAATGGTTTGGATTGGAAGGGAATTTCAAATCATCTCATCCCAACTCCCCTGCCATGGGCATGGACACCTTCCACTAGCCCAGGTTGCTCCAAGCCCCATCCAACCTGACCATGAACACTTCCAGGGATGGGGCAGCCACAGCTTCTCTAGGAAAGCTGTTCCAGTGCCTCACCACCCTCAGTAAAGATTTTCTTCACCATATCTAATCCAAACTTACTCTTTTTAAGTTTAAAGCCTTTCCCTGTTGTCCTATCACTGCACAGCCTTGTAAAAAATTAAAATCTTGTTTTTAGCCATGCTCAACACTGAGCATTAACTGGGAGCTTGCATTCCTTAAATATTAACTCCCACCAACACTGCTTTCAGCAGCAGAAGCAGGACACTGCCCCACGGGAGCTCTCTTCCATACTTCCACACTCAAGTGAAAAAAAAGGAACTGCTCTCCACCCCGCTGGTTTCACTGGAGAAACACTGATTCCTGATTAAAGGATGAATGAAGAAGTCGTTGTCCTCACCCTCCTCCAGGGAATACATCGTGGTCTTGCACATGTTTTCAGTCTCCGTGCAGTTCTCGATGGCCAGGCACTTCTCTGTCGGGGTCTCCTCCCTGCACGTGTAGCATTGCAAGGTGTGAGCTGTGAGGAGGGAAAACACGAGCCTGGCCTTAGTGTGGAGCACCAGAGCCTGTCTGGGCCCCTCCAGGTGCCTCCGGGAAGGGATTTTCCAAAATACTCGTGCTGAGAACAGGAATGGAATAGCAAAATGTGTTTGTACCAACGGGAGGAGAAAGACAGTGGGCTGGTGGTCAAAGCCCCCCAGATCAATTGGGATGCTTTGGATCAAGCCAGGACCCCCAGATCAACCTGGGCCCCTCCTCCAGACCAATCAGGACCCCCTGGATCGATGTGGGACCCTCCAGATTGATACGGGACCCCCAAGATGTCTGGAGGGGCCACAGGAACCTTGTGGTGATGGGAAAAGCTATAATGGGAGAAGAGGGGCTAATTAATTAATTAGTTAGATGTGCTATATAAATATAATTTATGCTTCAGCTGTGGAGTCAGAGTCCTTGCAAGGAGTCAAGCAAGACAAAGCCACACACACAGAAGACCCCGTGGTACAGGAAGGACCTGATTCACCTCAGCTCTGTTCTCCACATCTCCTTCTTTCCTTGACTTTGCACTAGCAGAGCATCAGAAAGACACCTCAAACCCAAAAACTCACAAAATCACAGCATGGTGGAGGTTAGAAGAGCCCTCTGGAGGCTCATCTAATCCAGTCCCCTGGTCAAGCAGGACCACCTAAAGCCTCTTGTCTAGGACTGTGTCCAGATGGGGGTTTAATATCTCCAAGGATGGAGACCCTCCAAGCTCCCTGGGCAACTTGTGCCAGAGGTCAGTGTCCCGTCACAGTCATAAAGTGTTTCCTGGTGTCCAGAGGGAACAGGACTCTAGGTGTGGCCTCACCAGTGCTGAGTGGAGGGGAAGGATCATCTGCCTTGACTGATACTTCTTTTAATGCAACCCAAGATGTCACAAGGTTCCCTTCCACCCATTTCTCCAACCTGTCAAGGTCCGCCCAGATGGGAGCGTGACCCCCTGGTGTAGCAGCCACTCCTCCCAGATTTGTGTCACCCACAAGCTTGCTGAGAGTGCTCTGCCCCATCATCCACACCATTGGTGATGATGTTAAACAGGACTGGGCCCAGTTTTCATCTCTTATCTCAAGTTACTGGCCTTCAAGCAGACTTTGTGTCATTGATCTCCAGGACTGGACATTTAGTTTTCAATCCATTTCACTGTCTGCTCATCCAGCCCATACCTCAAAATGAGGATCTTGGAACAAGTTTCCCAGAAATGTTGTGGACTCCCCATCCCTGGAAGTGTTCAAGACCAGGTTGGATGGGGCTTGGAGCGACCTGATCTAGAGGAAGGTGTCCCTACCCACAGCAGGGGCTTGGAACTGGATTGTCTGCAAGATCACTTCCAACCCAAACCATTCCATGCTTCTATGACCTCATGGGAGACAGCCTCAAAGACCTTCCCGAAGGCCACGTTTACAACGTCCACAGCTCTCCCCTCATCTGCCAGATCAGTCACTTCAGCACAGAAGTTTATCAGCTTGGTCAGGTGCGACACCCCCTTGGTGAAGGATCTGGGTACACACACAAGTCAGACTTGGATGTGAGTTGCAACTGAGGGATTTTAATGTGGGGTTGTCCACTCTGTCAGCTCTTTCCAGAGGCTGGGAGCTCTCAGACAGGGGGGTGTCCCAGACAGAATGAACTGTCTCCACCAAATTTACTGAGCCATAAGGACAAATTAAGCACAACCCTCCCCTTGTTCTGAGGTTTCTGGGTTTGTGGGAAGAACGTGTGAGAAGCTATTTTTAAAAGATCATGGAATAATAGAATGGTTTGGGTTGGAATGGACCTGAAAGACCATCTCATTCCACCCCCTGCCATGGACAGGGACACCTTCCACCAGCCCAGGTTGCTCCAAGCCCCATCCAATGTGGTCTTGGCCACTTCCAGGGATGGGGCACCCACAGCTTCTCTGGGTAACCTGTGCCAGGGCCTCCTCACCCTCCCAGGGAATAGCTAAACATGACAGCAGCCACACTAATGGATTGCACGGGGACAAGTTCTGCTCTGGACAGAGACCACAGAAACAAAATTTGGTACTCGAGACTTCAAATCCCACCCTGCTTTCTCCCTTACCACTCTATAGATGTTCCTCATCAGCTCCCTGTGGAGCTGCAAAGTCCCTTTCAAGCTGCAGGTGGTTCTCAGCTCCTCCACACACAGAATAACCCCTGCCCAAGTCCTTCATTGTCAAAAGTCTTCTGAGAGGGAGAAATGTTAGACAAAAACACTGAGGAGCCCAGATTTTTGGGACACAGGGCATTCCAAGCTAAAGGTATCAAACCAAAATAGTGTCTGGGGTTTCTTATCAACAACAAAGATATTTTTGGATGTTATTCAGGACATTTTTCTCTCTGCAGCTTTTGCTGAGGGCCCCAACACTCGATCTGGGTTCTCTGCTCCAGATCCTCTCTTACAGACATCTGAATGTGTCTTAAAATCAGAGCAATGCATGTTGGTACTGCCACAGCCCAGCATCTCCTCTCTGGACTGGAAGGCAGTTGTCCCCTTCTCTGTGTGACATCCCGCTGAAATTCCTTTAAATCCCATGGAAAAAGAGCAATGATTCGGCTCCTCTCAGCACACCTACAATGGGATGTCAGCAGGCTCAGGCAAGCAAGTCACCTTATGAAATTAGATATCAACTAATAAGCCAGAAAAAGCCCTTTTCTAAACAGACACAGCAATTTTTCTTTGCTCGTATTCAAAGCAAACTTTATTATTCTGTTTTGCCCATTGTGGACTGATGTTTGGTTTGCATTAATTCTGACAGTTGCCAAATACATCTTTAGGGAGGAAGAACTGTCATCAGTCTCAGCTTTCATGATCCGGGACAAATCCAAACCACAGCATTTGTGTTCCTCTTTGCAAAGAAAACCGAACAAACCACCTGCTCCTCCCCTGAAGCTCTGCAGGTCCAAGGATGGAGGAAGGAAAATGTCCTCACATAAGAAGGAAATAAATAGAAAATAAAAAATCCTGATGTCCCAGCCAGGCAAAGATAAAATTAGACCTTAAACTGCCTGGATCTGAGAATATCCCACTTAACAATTAACTTTGGCCATCCAGGAGAACACCAATGGAGCTTGAGATGGTGCAAGAAGTTGCTGTGGTGGCAGAAATAAGGGATGAGGAGTCTATGCCAGGGTGTCCTTCCCACTGTGCAACCATCAGAGGTTGTGGCATCATTGTTCCTGTACATCTGGTTGTCATGAGGGGATTCCCTACTTTCCAAGGGATTAAAACACCAATATCCCAAAAGTCCTTCCATACTTGGCTTCATGGAGCTCGAGATGGAGGAGAAGCAACATAATCCCACTGGTGGAAACAGAGGGGGAAGGTTTGCATGGCATCCTGGAGCAGCCTGGACTGTGGGGTTTGTTCCCAAAATCCGCATCTCACATGGGTCATCCCAAATATCAGGCTGCTTTTGTCCATCCAACTCCTTCTCCAAGTCTATCCCCTCCAGTGAGGAGGCAGGGACAGGAAGGATTGAGGGAGGATCATGGAATCATTGAATAGAATCAGAAGATGGTTTGGGCTGGATCTTAAAGATCATCCAGTTCCATCACCCGCCATGGGCAGGGACACCTTCCACTAGACCAGGTTGCTCCAAGCCCCATCCAACCTGGCCTTGAACACTTCCAGGGATGGGGCAGCCACAGCTTCTCTGGGCAACCTGTGCCAGGGCCTCCCCACCCTCACAGGGAGGAATTTCTTCCCAATATCCCATCTAGCCCTGCCCTCTTCGTTCCCCCTTGACCTGTCGTTGTGTCTTTGTTTAGTCCTGTGTTTATTAACACAGTGGTTTATTTGAAGTCAAAGGAAATTTCATGAGGCCACCATGGAAAACAACCAAGTGTGAAATATTTTGGGGACTTTCTCCATCTGGAAGAGGGTCTGACAGTTTGTCACCATAAGGAGTGACCCCACTGTCTGTGGCTGCCCAGAGAAGCTGTGGCTGCCCCATCCCTGGAAGTGTTCAAAACCAGNNNCTGGAAGTGTCCAAGGCCAGGTTGGACGGGGCTTGGAGCAACCTGGGCTAGTGGAAGGTGTCCCTGCCCATGACAGGGGGTGAAACAAGATGGGCTTTCAGGTCCTTTCCAGTCCAAACCAGCCTATGATAGACAACCCGCAGTAACTGAGCCACCAGCTTTGTCCCAGCCCATCATTCCCACTTCTAACAGCTAAAATTTGATACATCACACAAATAACACATTTTTAGAGAGACTCCATACACTCTGCATTAAACTGGCTGGTGACTTTCAGGGTTAAGTATTAAAAACAGTCCAGAAAGTTTAAAATAACATTAAAA
>VWZF01002253.1:113122-135154 GCA_013396755.1 Sclerurus mexicanus | reverse complement strand
AAAAAAAAAATAAAAAAAAAAAAAAAAAAGAGAGTGAGATCGAGCAAGAACATGTAAAAAGTGAGAGCTGCAATTTGCATTAAAGAAATGACACGGTAAAATCACGCCCTGCCTTTTAACACTTCCCAAAGAGCCTGAACTAACAATCCCAATGACACCACCACGGTCCTGAACATCTGACAGGCTGGAAACGTTCCAAAGATGGTTATCTTTTTTTTTTTTTTTCCTTTTTGCTGAAAACTGCTCCAAGTGGGAGACATGGATTTCAGAGGGAACAGGATGCATCCTCTCCCATCACCCTGCATCTCCTGCAGGGACCAGAGCGGGAACTTACCAAACTCCACGCAAATGAGAGAGACCATCAGAAGAGACAGAATCACCTTCATCTTGCACAGCCCCTCGTTGCCTGGGTTGTCACTGCTCCTCACCACTGGCTTTAATGTCACACCTCCTGGGGCTTTGCCATGTACTGATCGTCCCCAGCTCCAAATCTACTGGAGAAACGAGCCCCATTGAGCTATAAACGGATTGAATGAGCTACAAAGCAGGCCCCACCTCCTGCTACACCTCATCTCTTTTCATGTTCCTTGGAGAAGAAAATTAGGATTCGGACCCGGACAATAGCTGAGATTGTTTGAACAGGTGTTTTGTGTCTAAACATGATGGGGAAGTCCAGGAGTGTTAAATAATCCTGGTGTCCCCGTCTTGCCTTGCTGCTTGGTGATATTTCCTCTTTATTCTTGTAGTGGTTGGAGAGATCTGGGTGGTTTCCAGAAATCCTGAGGGGAAAAGCATCCATAGCTGTGAACATCAAGGCGTTGAACCTCACAGACCTTTCTACTCTGAGTTTTTAACTTCACTGGAGGCCAGAGTTTAACACCAGAAGAATCATAGAATGCTTTGGGTTGGAAGGGACCATAAAGATCATCTTGTTCCAACCCCCTGCCATGGTCAGTGGCACCTTCCACTAGACCAGGTTGCTCCAAGCCCCCCTCCAACCTGGCCTTGAAATCCCTTACTCACTGGAAAAAAACATGGAGCACTGGGAAGACAGCAGGGCCAGGCCATAATTTTGGGCCAAGGGAATCTCTTCAGCTCATTATCTCAAGGGTTCAGGGAGGATGGTGCATGGAGAAGTCCCTCTGCTCTGAGCCAAGCTCATGACTTTTTGCTTCCCAAACATCCTTCCCATCCCCAGCCTCGCTGCCTCAGGCACCTCCCAGTTTTTCCCTGTGCCTCAGGCCAGCCCCACGCTTGTAAATCCTCCTCCAATATGTGATGAACAAGTTTGACCATGGAATTGCCAAAACTGGTGAAGAAGAGCCTTCCATGACTATTCCAGGTACCCTCCCAACACACACTTTCACCAAGAAAGGAGGGAAAGCTGGAATAAAGATGTTTTTGAAGATATTCCCACTATCTTCATTATTTATCTCACCATCAGAGGAACTTTATTCAGGAATCTTCACTTGAACTCTTACAATCAGAATTGTTACGGCTGCAGAAGACCTTTAAGATCACCGAGTCCAACCCAGCACCACCATGTTCACCACTAACCCAAGTCCTCAAGTGCCACATGCACAGGTTTTTGGAACACTTCCATGGATGGTGACTCCACCACTTCCCTGGCCAACCTGTTCCAATGCTCCAAAATCCCTGTTGTGAAGACATTTTTCCTAATATTTAATCTGAACCTGGCTTGATGCAACTTGAGGCCATTTTGTCTCAAAATGTTAAAAGGATCTTCTAGGAATACTGAACAAACAACCCAATCCTTATCTCTCCAAAACTAAAAGTCCAGTGAACCAAAGAATTATAGAATGACCTGGGTTGGAAGGGAACTTAAAAATCATCTCATTCCAGACCCTCTACCATGGGCAGGGACACCTTCCACTATCCCACGTTGCTCCAAGCTCCATCCAACCTGGCCTTGGACACTTCCAGGGATGGGGCAGCCACAGCTTCTCTGGGCAACCTGTGCCAGGGCCTCACCACCCTGGCAGGGAGGAATTTTTCCCCAAAATCTCAACTAAACCGTGGCCTTATCATTTGACAAGCCCTGTTTCTTTTACAAACAGCACTCCTGGGTGACCTACACCCTCTGGAATTCAGACAGATTGTTTTCACAGTTGCTTCTATAATACAGTAATTACGCTGCTTATGAAAGTTAAGCAGTTATTTCCAGCCCCAAAATTACCCAGGGAAAGACATTTTGGTAGATTCTTGCTTCGGCATTCCTGTGTTCAGCAGAGAATGTTATAATCCTCTTAAGAAGGGCGAAATATGCTGATTGTGTTTGCCTTGTTTTTAGGGGGGGGGAGGAAGGGAAGAAAAGAAAACTATTTAGCATGGCTGGGGTGTGGTTTCTGGTTTCTGGTATTAAGAGGCCTCAAACAATGTGTGTGCTAAATGACTGGTTTCACATGCACATCTGAAATGTGATCTTCATTGCATTATAAGATCTGGGATGGAAGAACATGTGCCAACACCCTGCTCTAAATCCTGGTCCCTCCTTCACTTTGGAGGGGTGTTTTTTTGGGGGGGAGTGTCAACATACCTCACTTGTTTATAGTTTCAGTCGATCTTATCTGAGTCTTGAAGCATCAGCCTGAAATGTCTCCTCTTAATGCAACTGCATCACAGGGCTGGCAACTCACCAGAGGAATAACAACAACTAATGGGAACATCCAAACAGGGCTTTGTTGAACTCCCGTGATTATTTCGTGGGAAACAATAACCTATTGTGTTGGAGGGGTTCCTATTAACTACAGAGAAAAGAATTACAAGGACAACAATCCGCACAAACCTGCCCCAACAACCCACACGGTGGTTGGGAAAAAAATACAGTGTATGTGTTCAAAGGTAAATTAATACAAGAACTCTGCATTTCAGAGGGGTTTGTACCATAAATAAATGGAAAAGTTCAGCCAAATGTTTCCTTCCAGCCTGGGAAAGCTGTGCCAAAGCCCTTTCCTGTCCTACCTCACCAGCTGAGACAGTCTCTGGGTGGAGGCATCTCATCCACACTGGAAAGAGTCTCCAAATTCCACACCTTCCCAACAGACCTGCTCATGCTGCCCAATTGCCAGGCTGAGAAGATCCCACTGAGAAGTCCTAAAATTGCCCATCCACCTCCAAGACAGAGTTTCAGGGATCATTGTCTCTGTGTGTGCTGAGAGAACTCTAGTCACTGGTTTGGCTCGAGAGCCTTCTTGACTTAATTATTTTAAACTCTGCATCTCCATTATATATTAATATAAGTTCTTGTATCTCTCCTATGAATCCCAGATTTCCAGAGCAGGGAGATGTAGGAGCAAGCTTGATTGGATTTAAGGGAGGAATGCTGACAGGACAGTGTCATATCCCAGTACCAAGCTCTTGTCACACACCAGTGAGTAGGTTAAACCCAAAACCAATCCTGTAAGAGGGTTAAATGTTACAGGATCAGAGAACCATGGAATGGATTGGATTGCAAAGGATCATCTTGTTCCAGACCCTCTGCCATGGGTCACTAGACTTCCACTAGCCCAGGTTGCTCCAAGCCCCATCCAACATGGCCTGGAACACTTCCAGGGCTGAGGCAGCCACAGCTTCTCTGGGCACCCTGTGCCAGGGTCTGCCCACCCTCACAGCCAAGAATGTCTTCCTGATATCAAACATTAACACTTCCCTCTCCCCATCCCAGTCCCAGCTTAGATTACCCTTTAAATTCCCTATTAGAATCCAGGTTGGCCAGAGAAGATGTGGCTGCCCCATCCCTGGAATTGTTCAAGCTCTTCTATGGGAAATCTGTGTCAGGGACTCACCACCCTCACAGCCAAGGATTTCTTCCCAGCATCCCATCTAACCCTGCCCTCTGGCAGTGGGAAGTCATTCCCCTTGTCCTCTTGTTCCATCCCTTGCCCAAGATCCCCCTCCAGCTCTCTTGGAGCTGCTGGAAGGGGCTCTCAGGTCTCCCTGGAGCCTTCTCTTCTCCAGGCTGGACATTCCCACCTCTTCCAGCCTGTCTCCAGAGCAGAGGTTCTCCAGCCCTTGGAGCATCTCCGTGGCCTCCTCTGGACTCGCTCCAGCAGGTTCACGGATCACTGATAAAAGGCATTCACAGAAGGCAGCAAGGAGGGGTTTGGCTGAGCACTAAACGTGGTGTGCAGAGTGCCAGGGATTAAATCACCATGAATTCCACCTCCGATGCATCGCAGCCCCCACCTGCCTCTCGCAGAAACCACAATTCCCCAGAGA
Organism: Sclerurus mexicanus; assembly: GCA_013396755.1. Taxonomy (NCBI): domain Eukaryota; kingdom Metazoa; phylum Chordata; class Aves; order Passeriformes; family Furnariidae; genus Sclerurus; species Sclerurus mexicanus. Next base: position 130,915 of record VWZF01002253.1, on the reverse strand, counting down.
TGCACCAAAAAGAGAGGAATTAAACAGGTTATTGTTGCCCTCCTCCATTTCTTCCACGAATGAGGGGTGTCTTGAGAAGCTACAGAGAAACCTTGAAAAGCAAAGTAAAACATAAACAGCACCAAGCATGAATGTGGCCTCTCCCTCTGAATAATGCAACAAGAATCCAGCCCTGCAGCTCTTTTAGAGCCATTTTCACTAAGGCACCACTCATTAGCTCATTAGTCATAGCAGTGTTATTCCGACTAATTGATTTTACTACAATTCCTTACAATGTATGGCCAAGCTCCAACATGTCTCTGCCTGGCTTAAAAACCATTTTATTGGCATAGCTTTGTGAGACACTTCGTGTGTCTCTCTCTCCAGCCTATCGAGCATGTGAAGATCAGGGGATTCCCATAACTGAGTTTTTGGGAGGTGCCCTTGGGGAAAGGGCATGTCTTTCCTTAAGCTGACAAGCAGCAGGATCAAAGCATCCAGGTGAGCAGGGAATTGTGACTTTCACACCTCGTGGCAGGTCTGGCTGACAAGGATTGGAGCTGCAGAAGGACACAGAAAGCTTGGGAGTTCTCTCCACACTGGTTTCTACCTTGACACTGAACTGGGACATAGAATCATGGAATGGTTTGGGTTGGAAGGGAACTTAAAGAAGATCTAATTCCAAACACCTCTGCCATGGGCAGGGACACCTTCCACTAGCCCAGGTTGCTCCAAGCCCTGTCCAACATGGCCTTGGACACTTTCAGGGATGGGGCAGCCACAGCTTCTCTGGGCAACCTGTGCCAGGGCCTGCCCACCCTCACAGCCAAAAATTCCTTCCCAATATCCCACCTAACCCTCCCCTCTGTCAGTTTGGAGCCATTCCCCCTTGTCCTGTCCCTTCACCCCTTGTCCCAAGTCCCTCCCCAGCTCTCCTGGAGCCCCTTTAGGCACTGGAAGGGGCTCTGAGGTCTCTCTGGATCCTTCTCCTCTCCAGGGGAACATCCCCAGCTCTCCCAGCCTGTCTCCAGAGCAGAGGGGCTCCAGCCCCGGAGCACCTCTGTGGCCTCCTCTGGACTTGTTCCAGCAGCTCCACATCCTTGTGCTGAGGCCCCCAGGGCTGGACACAGTGCTCCAGGTGGGATCTACAGCGAGTGGAGCATAGGGGGAGAACCTCCACAGTTCCTTCAGTGCAGCCCAGGGTTCTGTTGGCTCTCCAGGCTGCAACAGAGACAAGAGGGAGCCTGGTTAGTGCTGCACCTGGGGCAGAAAGATCAGACACACAAGCACAAAGAGTTTCTTGAACCCTGCTGCTCATCTCATGTTCCCACCAGACTTCCCTGCATGTCCTCCTCTGTCCCAGCCACGTGTCGTGGGCTGTGCCTGAAAATCAGGGATGCTTTGTATATCCACCAGGCCAGGAAGGCAGGAACAAGATGATTTATTCTTCTAAGGAGTCCTCTTCCCTTCAAGTAATTGCTCACCTGCCTCCTTAATTTTTTTTTTCCCAACCTGTTTTTCTCCCTCTTTGAATTCCAGGCAGGCACCTCTTATCTCCAGGTTATTATTCAGATTAACCTCTGTGCTGCACTTAACTCTTTCTGGGCAAGACCATTATATCCATCACTTCCCTGGCCTATGGCCAACATATGGATACAGTTGTCTTATGGGAAAATCTTATAGGAATTAATAACTACTCGAGTGTGTTCTCTCTCTCTCTTTATGAAGTGCAGAGAAAGGATTGATCATATATTTATAACTACTGGGAATTTTTCTTCCTGCTCCATCAGATTTTTTTCCGGCTTCCTTTTGTTCTTTTTGCTTCCAAGCCGGTATCTTTTCCCTTCCTGTCGACTCTGCCTGTGGCAGTAATCACTTGTTTTGAGATTATTTGCTCCATCCAGCTTTCCAAGGCATTGTTAATGATGCAGGAATGTAAATCACTTGCTCAGTGTAGCTGTCATCTGATTAATTATCCCCTGCCTCCCTTCAAGCCTTAATCCAAGGAACAGGAGATACTTTCCTACGGGAGTCACTTCTCCCTGACCCAGAAGGGAGGAACAAGGACAACACGTGTAAAAGAGTAAATGACCTGACTGAAAAGAACCAGCTTTGCCTCCAGGCCCTTTTCATCTCCCTCTAACACCGCAGTGCTTGGCATTGAAGCTGGAAATATCCACGTCTTGGACTGCTAGGAGTGTGTTCTCAGGTTTTCTGCCCAAACCTGTAGAAAACCTAAATCTCCACTCAGGTGAGAGATTCAGTGTGTCTCGTACCAAAACAACATCCCGGGTTTGGCCTCCAGATGCCTGAAGATTTGAGGAAGATGCTTCTGCCCCAATGTCCATGTATCTCCTGTGCTAAGGAGCCCAGAACTGGACACAGAACTCCCCACAAGTACCAAGTAGGAGGGGACGGATCACCCCCTGAAGCTCCTGGCAATGCTCTTCCTAACACAGCCCAGAAGGTCCTTTGCCACCAAAGAACATTTCTGATCCACGTGCAACTTGATGTCCACCATGACCCTCAGCTCTTCCCCTGCAAAGCTGTTTTCTACCCCCACCAGCTCACAGCCCTTCCTGGTACTTGGGGTTATTCCTCCCCAGGTTCAAGACTCTGAACTTCCATTTGCTGAATTTCCCAAGGTTTCCCTCTGTCTACTTTTCCAAGCTGTTCAATTCCCTCTGGATGGCAGCAGGTCCAGCTGGTGTGGCCACCACTCCTCCTTAGTCTTGTATCATCTGCAAATCAAAGGTGAGGCTCTGCCACATCCTCAAGGTCATTGCTGAAGGTGATGAAATAGCAGTCACCCCAAAAACAAGTCCTGTGGTACCCCACTAAGGGCTGGCCTCCAACTGGACTTGGTGCCACTGGTCACAAACCTCTGGATCCAGTTGCTCCACCAGTTTTCAATCCACCTCACTGTCTACTTCATCCAACCTTTACTTTGCCACCTCATCCATGAGGACGTTCTGGGACAGTGTTGAAAACATTAATGAGGTGGAGAAAAACAACATCCACTTCTCTCCCATCACCCACCAGGCCAGTCCCCTCATCAGGGATTTCAGGCTGGTGAGGAATAACCTTCCCTTTGGGAATCCATGCTGGCCCCAGGGTCACGATGCTGCTTTTTGTCTTGCTCTCCACTCTCAGGATCTTGAACTCCACCACATCGTGGTTACTTCCCACCCTCAGCAAGCTCTTCTGTTTTCACAAGTATGAGGTCCACAAAAGCACCTCTCTGTGCTGGTTCCTCAGTCACCTCTGTCAGCAAGTTGTGACCAGGGACCTCCAGAAGCCTCCCAGATTGCTCTGCCCAATATCTGTTCTCCACCAGCAGATACTGGGATGGTGAAACCCCTCCATGAGGACCAAAACTTGGGAATGGGAGGCTTGTTCCAGCTGTCTGAAGGCGGCTTTATCTACCTCCTGACCAGGTGTTGTGTGTCAGACACCCACCACAACACCACCTGTGCTGATCTACCTGCTCATCCTGACCCAAAAGCTCTCAGCTGACTCATCACTCATCCCCAGGCAAAGCTTGGTGGATTTTGGCTGCTTTCCTACTCAAAAAGCAACTCCTTCCTCACTTTTCCAGCCTGACCTTCCTGAATATTCTGTATCCAGCCTCAGAATGTCTTTTGGAAGGGACCTTGAAGACCATCTGGTTCCAACCCCCCTACCATGGGCTGGGACCTTCAACCAGACCAGGTTGCTCAGATCCCAGCTGTGGTAGCTCTCAGAGCTGTAAGCTGTCCCACCATGTTCTTGCAATCCCAAGATTTCATGTGGTTTGGCCACAGGCAACATAAGGAATTGTGAGACAGATGGATTTGTTCAGCCTGGAAAACAGGCTGAGCAGGGAGGGCTCAGGAAGCCCGAGAGCATCTGCCGTGACAAAGGGTCAAAGAGAAGGCTGAGCTGGACTTCTCACCTCCAAACTCCAGGGGACCTTCTTTGTGCATCGTGTCCCTTGGAAGAAGAGGCTCGTGGTCCTGGAATGCCAACACACCCATCCCAGTACATCCTAGCGGGATGCACTGGTGAAACTGGGGCCTGGCGCTGCCACCTCCTGACAAGAGAAGAAAATGCAAATCCCACATCCCAGCCCATTTCCAAGGAAGGAAAGGGAGGCATTTTTAAGTTTTAAATTTTCACTGTTTCCAGAATTCGGGTTTTATAATCATTTGGCTCCAACCAGCTTTAGGATGAGAAACCTCCGTGTGAAAATAAAACAAGGAGAAAAATTCTCTGAATTTTTCCTAAATAAGGAGAAAAACTCTCTGAATTTCCTCAAACAAACCACGAGTTGAATTCCAATGTGAGCAGCTGCACTTTGCCCTTCCAAAGAACCTGCGATCACACACAAGGTGCCACCATCCCTTATCTGCTGAGTGCTCTTATTTTTTGGTCATTTGTTCCTCTTGTATTTTGAAATGCGACACCAAGTGGGTGCTGTTCCTGGAACCAGCAGGTTTAACAGCTCGGCAAGGAGCCCTGGTGTGAAACTCAGACTCAAGAGAGAGAGAAGGGGTCACCACATCCCTGCAATTCTAGCAATGAGAGACAGAAAGTGAGCCAGGAGCACTTGGCACCGCTGGGAAAACACCAGGCTTGGCTCTGGGTGGTGCAGGAGCGACAGGAATGTGTGTGAGATACAATACACCCAGTCCTTGGCTGTGGAGCGGAGCAGAACAAGGTGCTACTCACACCTCTTCCCGCAGGAGTTTGATGCTACTCACACCTCTTCCCCCAGGAGTTTGATGCTACTCACACCACTCCCTCCAGGAGTTTGATGCTACTCACACCTCTCCCTCCAGGAGTTTAATGCTACTCACACCTCTCCCTCCAGGAGTTTAATGCTACTCACAGCTTTTCCCCCAGGAGTTTGATGCTACTCACACCTCTTCCCCCAGGAGTTTGATGCTACTCACACCTCTTTGCCCAAGAGTTTGATGCTACTCACACCTCTTCCCCCAGGAGTTTGATGCTACTCACACCTCTTCCCCCAGGAGTTTGATGCTACTCACACCTCTCCCTCCAGGAGTTTGATGCTACTCACACCTCTTCCCCCAGGAGTTTGATGCTACTCACACCTCTCCCTCCAGGAGTTTGATGCTGTGTATTTTACATTTCAGTCCTTCAACCTTAACTCCTCATACAGAGAGGACAAGTCACAGCAGCAGCTGAAGTGGTCAAGTGTCCCTGTACCCCAGGAAGGTCAGATGACCGAACCCAAGGAGGCCAAGGTATGTTGGGCAATGTTTTAAATCTCTTTTCCTTGGGAGATGATAAGCAGGAAGGTTGGAATGTGTTCCCACAGCCATGCAAAGCACCTCCCATCTTTCCAGCCTCCTCCCACCTCGTCTGATGTTCTGGTCAGACATTGCAGCTTGGAGATGCCACCTTCACTCTTCCCCCTCCATGGCCTTTCATTTGGCCCTCAAAATCCATGAACTGGGAAGCACGGGAATAAGGAGGACAGAAAAAGGAGAGGGGCAGCTCTGGCAGGAAGGTGGAGCTCTTGGTTCAGTCATTTTTCATCCTTTAGCATCACTTAAATTTTAAATTGCAAACTATCCACCCACACGCTTTTCTTGGCTCCTCCACATCAAAACTACCAAATGAATCAGCTTTCTGGAGAATCCTCTCCAGCTCCAGAGCTAATTTTTCCTCCAAAACCTGTATTTGCTGTGGTTAGAGTGGAGGCATGTCCAGTAAAGGGCAGGAATCAACCCCATCAGGAGAACTGCATCCAGCTCTGGAGTCCTCAGCATGGGAATGACGTGGACATGTCAGAATGGGGCCAGAGGAGACCATAAAGATGATCAGGAGGCTGCAGGACCTCTGCTGTGGAGACAGACTTGGGAGGGTTAGGGGTGTTCACCTTCAGAAGGCTCCAGGGAGACCTCAGAGCCCCTTGCAATGCCTGAAGGGGCTCCAGGAGAGCTGGAGAGGGACTTGGGACAAGGAATGGAGAGACAGGACAAAGGGAAAGGGCTTCAAACTGAAAGAAGGTATAAATAGATGAGATATTGGGAAGGAATTCTTCCCCAGGAGAGTTGGAAGGCCCTGGCACAGGTTGGCCAGAGAAGCTGTGTCTGCCCCATCCCTGGAAGTGTCCAAGGTTGGACAGGGTTTGGAGCAACCCAGGATAGTGGAAGGTGTCCCTACCCATGGCAGGGGGTTGGAACAAGATGATCTTCAAAGTCCCTTCCAACCCAACCCATCTTATGATGGGAAGGCAGGAATTCTCCCCGTTCGGATCCATTTGCAATCACATGGTGTCTCACCCTGAGATGGTCACCGCAACTTTGGGAAACCAGTGAGAAACACCTGCGGAGCCAACTGAAACACTGGGAACAGCCCACGTCCTTTAGATTCCAGAAATACTTCCAGGCATTTGGTATTGATGCATCTCTTAAAAATGCTCACCTGAAAATACGGACCTGAATGAAGGAAGCAGCTCCAGAAACTCTGCGTCCAAACATTAATCAGGCCCCCTCGTAGATTTGGAGATGTGGGACCATTTTCCTGGACTTCCTGAGAGCCCATCCTGGGACTGTCCAGAGACAAGGAGGTCCTCAGGAATATCAGGAGAAATGATGGAACGCCAGGCAGGAGGGAGGTGCAGCCTCTTGAGGGCAGGTTTCTTTTGTGATCCCAGGCTGTGCAATGTCCTCCAGTCCCCAAAATATTCCCTGTCACCACTGGTGCCCTCCCGTCCCCAAAACCACTTGTAAATCAGGCTGCAAACACGGATTGCAAGGAGGGAGGGCAGAGGAGAAGACCCTTTCCCAGGAAGGAGGTTGTCCAGGCTGGGTTTATCCAGAGAAAAGGAAAGGTATTTTTATGTCTTCCTTTCAAACAGCCTTTGGCTGTTCCTGAGGAACTCCTGAGCCCATCCCTGCTAGTCCTACATTCCCCAGGGAACATAATCCCCGTCTCCCACGGGATCCAACCGGGCTCCCCAAAAATAATAAAGCTTTAAACAAACATTAGAATGACCCGTCTTTGCAAAGCACCGGGAACGCTCCCTGGTTTGGGAGAGCAGGGGGAGCTTCCAGAGCCACCAGCCTCACGTCTGTGTCCACGGGCAGGAGCAGGGTCGGAACGATCCCTGCGGACCCTGGAAGTGCAGGAAGTGGAGCAGCTGCCCCCAGACACCCACACAGGGGCCCTTCTGTACCCAAAATAACCTCCCTTTCCGAAAAGAAAGAGCTCAGGCTCCAAGGACAAATCCCATCTCCATTCCCAGCAGGGTCACGGGAAAGTCAATGATATTTATGAGCACGACTATTGAAGGCAAAGACAATCCCTGCTCTTTATCCATCACAGGAAGAGATTCCAAAGGCCTTGAGATGACACGTATGGATTTATCCCTCCTCTAGTCTATAGGCTCACCCTCGTGTCTGTCCTTTCGACCCACAGCTCCCAGCCCTGGGCTTTGAATTCAATCCAAGCACTTTCCTTTCACACAAAACAGGGGATAATATCTGTAATATCTGCAGAACCACCAAAACGTTTTGTTCCAAGTGTTCTCTTTTTTATTAATTCCATATATTTTTTATTAGAGTATAAGAAACAATATGTAACATACACTTCACTTGTACTTACATTAATATATTTAAAGGAATCGATGCTTCTTTATCCTGCTTATTCTGTTACAATAAAGGCAATACACAGTTACAAATCTCACATCTATGTATTAGTAAAATCAACAACTCAGTGGAACCATCTCAGTGAAATCTCATCATCCAACAAAGCTGAAATAAAAGGTATCAGTATTTTTTCTGCAACGCTTTATTGGCTTATTGTATTTCCATGAAGTGTTTTGATGAAAAGTAGGATTTGGGCTGGGTAAAAAAAAAAGTGTTCCCTTGGAAAATGTTGGACTTGGGAAGCCTGTTAAGCCTTTTATATCTCAATTTACACTATCAGAGCAAAGCTGGGTGAATTAAAACATTCAATCTGGCTCCGGTGTTGCTGATTCTCTGCCTGGTGTGCAGTTTTTTGGTTAAAGGCAGCTGCTCCTCCCCGATTTCTGAGATCTGGCCTTCAAAGCTCCTCTACCAAGTCTGGGAAAAACCAGCAGATGGCAGGACCAACCCAGGGCTTCGCTTCCCTGGGCACCATGGAGGTTCCTAAAATGCCAGATTGGGTGTTTGTGATTCCATTCCAGCTCCACAGCCTCAGGCAGGGGGCAAATAACTCCTTCAGGATCAGGGATTCAGAGCCACCTTCATCCCAAACATCTGAGACCCCGCAGCACCGCATCACTGAGGATCCGGGCTCCTAAACCTCCAAATATCCAGATGTGCATCACATCTGCCTTTCCTGGAGGGCAGTGATGCCCAGAATTCATTCCATGGACACACAGACACCCACACCAGTGCTCCCAGGCTTCCCACAGCCTCCTTCCTGGAAAATAAGGTCCCTGGGAGACAAATCCCTTCAAATAACCCACAACTGGAGTAAACCAACACCAAGCAAGGACATTCTTTGAGCCACAACGTGGATCCTCGGAGTAATCATTAAACAACTGGCTTCGTTTGTTCTGTCTGTTGGTGCAACTCCTCCACATCAGGTTTGTCTTTTCCCAAAGAAATTTTGCCCTTAAAAAAAACCAAAAAACAAAAAAACACCACAATTCTCCAAAACAGCTGGAAGAACTTGGTTCATTTTAAAGTCCTCCTTTGTGGCAAACAGCCAAGACCCAGAACGTGGGTGGAAAGGGCTGATGCCACAAGAAATTCTGCGCGTTTTTAGACAATACACAAAAATTAGAGCCCTTGTTGGTGTAGTGGTAAATGGCAGCAGCTGCTGTTGAAATACAGCCATTTCCAGGGTGGAAGCACTGAAACCATTTTCTCAACAACATGCTCCAAAATGGGCAGGTATTTCAGTTAAGCTCTTCTTGTTTTCCAGTAAAAACTATTCCAGGATATTTTCTGCTTCTGGAAAGCAAAGCTGCTTCCCCCCATAACCTCTTGTCTTGTCAGAAAAGTTGAACCATCTGAGTTTTCTGCTCAAATCTCTTAATTTCTCAGTCCATACAAACACATTCAAAGCACTTCAGGGCTGTCCCATCACGGCCCTCAAGTTCCAAATCCAGCAGGTGGTTCCACAACCCACCAGTTTTAACACTTTATGAATGCTGGGTTCTCCTTATTTATTGGCTTATTAGCAATGTTTTTAATTACTTCAGCTGCCCATTTTTAGGCCTTTCAGTCCTGGGTTTTACAACAGCTGAGGTTCTCATTCTGGGGATTTTGGGGGGCAAAAAGAACTTTATGGTAGGAGCAGAAATTGTGAGAGTTGGCAGAATTGATGATACAACGCTCAGGAGTAAACTGTGACAAGCTGTCACACCCTCCCTCTCTCAAACATATTTGTGTCTTGTGGCTTTTGTTTGTCCACTCTGGCACCCTCAGGAGCCTTCTGAAGGCTTGGACAGGCTTTAGGACACAGCTGTGCTGATGGCTTTGAAGTTTAGCTCTTTGCTAAAGGTGTTGTGAGGGCAACTGAGTCCAAAATCAAACCCAAACCCTTTGAGCAGGTGGCCAGAAAGGTGTTAGAACCCCATAATTTCAAGGTAGAGCACTCTGGGTGCCACAGCAAGTGCTGAGGAACAAATTAACCCAACAAAGGAGGTTCTGAACCCTCTCTGGTGGAAGGCTGAGGCGCGGGGAAGCTGGGGAGCGTTCACCTCATTTTCAGGAACTTTCTGCCCAATTTTCCCAACGTGCATAGCAGGTTTGTGGGGCCCCAGCAGGTCCCAGGAGGATGCATGAACCAGAGGAAGGCACATCTGAGGACCAACACAAGTGATTCACTCTTCCCAAACTCATCATTAATTACAGGTCGCGTCCTCATGACCGGTCCCTCCTGTTGGAAAGGTTGTCATTAACATCTGTGTCATTTAATTAAAACACAGGGAGGTGGAGGAGGAGTCAAAAAACCACGAAACCACTTTTGTTGCAAATATTTCTACACCATCTTTCAAAAGAAGCTGTTTAGCACTCATTTAAGTGGGGACAGATATAATTGGTTGGGTTTTGACACAAAACTGGACAACCACAAGGAAGGCATGGCTGAAAAGTGCCAACAACATCATTTTTGCTGCGAGAAGTAAGAAAAAAGCCCAGTGCACCTCTCATCGAGCAGTGGAAGTGACAACAAGCTTTCACCTGGCAGTTTAAGGCTGAATTTTGGCTTGGTTTTGTGTCTAGCAGGTCCACAGGTAAGCAAAGCAGGTAGGACAGATGACACAGAGAGGGCAGGAGGACACATCCCATGGGAAAGCTGAGAACTTCCAGGAGCAACGTCGTGAAGGTCCTGGGATCTGAGGGACAGCAGGAGTGGCAGGCTGGGTGGTGAAGCCACCTTCAGCAGTCCACGTGCACCATCAGGCACTGCAGATTGAGCCTAAAAATCTGAGGATTGGGATCTTGGCCTCTGACTTCACTGTATTTTGCACAGACCTGTTGTCCTGGTTCCTCGAGGGATCCACGTCGCCGACTCACACCATCAAAAGTCCAAAGCGGGGAAACTGAGGCACCAAGTCTTTGTAACATGCAGATTAACTTTCAGAGGTCCTGCTCCCGGTGCGTTTGCTCCGTTGGGAATAACAGGGTTGGCTCAGACCCCCCCAAAAAACTGGCATTTCTCGCTAAAAAGCACCTGGAAAAAGCGAATCCCAAGAGGGGTGTTTATCAGAAAGGACAGCAACAGGGAGAAGATGGCCTTGCTGCTCAGAGGTGAACGGGAAGGAATGTTGAGATGAAGCACTCCAAAAAAGGGTGAGAGACCCTCATGCCAAGCACAATGTTTGGATTTTCCATGAGAGAATTCCTAATCTCTGTCTGGAGCAAGGAAACACACACAGCACACGTCCCACCTTAGATAACAACAGGAGCATGTTTATTCAGGTCTGGCACTTACAGAGCTCGGAAGGACAAGGTACATGTCACTCGTTTTCCAGAAAAAGTCAGCCCAGGATCAGAAGAAACGAAACTATTTTATAAAAAGAGATTCTGCAGCTGCAAGGGGGGGGCCAGGAATGTGTCTCCCTTTGGATCATGCATTCCCAATGCCCGTGCCACCCACGTGCTGGAGCCAGGAGAGAGGCAGGAAAAGTCTGAACTCTTCACCTGGTGCTGCGTGGGGTTAATCAGATCTCGGCGAGTCCCAGCCTTGTTTTAACCAACCTTAGAAATGAGGGACAGGGGGGGATTATTAGGTATAAAAGCAGAAAACCCTTCCAAAACGCTCCACCTTTGCCAAGGAGGTGTGAGAGTGCAGTGGGGGAACGTCCATGGGAAGAGAGAGAGAACAGCTCGGCCAAACCGCCCAGGTCTCCGATGCTTGGAAGAGCATAAAGTCTGGGAAACAAATCGCCTTGGAAGCCTGCTGAGAAGTGGAAGATCTCCTTGCAGACAGCAACGAGAGAAGATATTGGCTAACGAGAGCCACGGGGGCCCGGGGGAGGCGGCTCTTCCTCAGCCAGCCCCATCGCTCGCCGGCCCCCCGTCACTCGCGGCCGTGGAGGACGTAGAACAAGCTGAGAAGGATCCCCAGGGCCAGGAGGGTGTAACTGGCCCTGACGCTGCTGGAGCCACTGATGTTGCAGAGGAAGGAGTCGCAGCAGTACACGGAGGCGGCCGCTATGCCCAGGTTAATGCCGGCACTGGGGCAGATGGGAGAGCAGCCCTTGGAGATGGACTGGCCGGACTTGCCGCCTGGATTTGGGGTGGGGTGGAGAGGAAGGAAAACAAAGACGGGTTTAGAGCGTTTCCAAGACAGGTTTGGAGCTTTCTGGTCACGTGTTCTTGCAAAGGAAGTGACAGCCCTGAGGTGTCACAGAGAGGGTGAAGCCTCCTGGTTGTCAAGAGATCTCAACCAGCCCATGCGTTTCAAGGAACACCAGTGATAACCTCTCTGTGATAACCTCCCACACAGACTCTAGAGATCACACAACCCCCCAGGGACACCCCCTTTGGGGGGACACCCCTCCAGGGCTGTTGGACAATGTTCAGCCATAAGGGCTCCGGTGAGGAATCCCAAAAATCTCACTCCAGCTTCACCCTGGGGCTCCTCAAGGGAGACAAGGAGCACACACAGTGCTCAGGGGAGGGCACTTACGAGCCAAGTCTGCATTTCCAGAGAGCCACAGCACAGATGAAGGGGCAGGGAAGAGGAAACCATTAGCACTGTGCTAAGCTGGGAGGTTTATTAAAGCAGTTTTATTAATAAATATTATTTATTTATTAAAGTTTGGGCATCCACAACCCACCCACGCCGCAGACTCCGGCGTGCAACACCTCCTCCCCTGGAAGGATGGGATCCTGGCTCTGCAAAGACCTACCAGAGAATCCTGCTTCTCTCAGAGCAGCAGCTGGGAAGCACAGAGCCCCTCAAATCTTTCCTGGCACTCAGAGAGGAAACCCAAAAATCTCCCTTCCCGCCTCGTCCACGGAAAGCGGAGAAGCCAAAACGGGACTCGGGGATGAAAAACCCAAACACGAGGCAAAAAAATAAAACATAAAAAAGCAGGAATAGAAATCCCGGAGCTTCCTCCAGAGGAAGCCTGCAGCATCCTCCACGCTTTCACTTATTCATCAGCACGACCTGCCCACCCCCTCCCCGAAATTCCCCTCGGACTCCCGGGCATCGGAGCAGGCACGTGGGCCTTAACGTGACTCCTCCTGGCAGCACGTCCCTCCTAAAAATTCCCGTGGGATGGTCCGACGCTCAGTTGCTAAGCAGAACTTTCCCTTTTTTCCACCCCCTCGCCCAGCAAAGGAAGGAAAAGCCTTCCAAGCCTTCCTGCAGCTCAGCAGGTGACCCAGGAGAGCAGCCAAGAGGAGCAGCAGAACGTCCTGCCGGCACTCACCGAGTCCCACCCCGACGTACGTCGTCACACAGTGGTTTTCATTCTCCCCGCACTTGACAGGCTTCAGGCAGGCCCAGTTGGAGGAGGCATCGGAGCACGAGAAGCAGATGAGCGTGTGGGCTGCAAGAGAAAGGCAACACCTCCGTTAAGGGTGGTGGGAAGACCTCCTCGCTTGGTGGTCCCCACCTCCGACACGCGGGACGTGTGGCATCCGCCCACAGCCACACTCGCTATTTCACCTCTATCAACCTGCAATAAGGGCGGCTTTTTCACCCCCAAAAAATTGGCCAAGTGAAGGGCTCAAGCATAAGGGATACGTTTGGAGCTCAATGCAATCCACAGCCTGGTAGTTTATGTCACCATCCTGCTTGTACCAAGTTCAAGCTACAGTTGCCAACCCAAAACTAAACTACAGAGGCAAATCTTTGCGATTTGGGCTTATTCAGCTCAGCCAGCATGGACATGGTGTCCCTGCCTGTGGCAGGGGGTTGGAACTGGATGATCTTTAAGGTCCCTTGCAGCCCAAACCATTCCATGATCCTGTGACACTGATGGGAAACGCGCCAGGTGTGACCACGGGGTCGAGCTTTCCATGACCTGCCTTTGGGCACCAAGATCTGGCTACGCTTGAGCTACACCACGTGGTGGAAATGATTTCTCAGCTGGAGCAAGCTCAGCATTGCAGCAAGACCTGCAAGGACTTGCACCATCCCACTACTCCCAGAGTCACAGCACTATGAAAGCAGTTTATGCATCCAATCTTTTTAATTTGGAGCAGGAGCATTAATTTCCATGCCTTCCCCCGTGGCAGGTCTCCTAAATTACAGAATCATGACATCGTTTAGGTTGGGAAAGACTTCCAAGACCATCGAGTCCAACCATTAACCCAGCACTGCAAAGTTCACCACCAAACCAAGACTTTAAGCAACATAGCTACGTGTTTTCTGAACCCTTCCAGGGATGGTGATTCCACCCATTCCAACACTGGACCACTCTTTCAGTGAAGAAACCTAATTCCTGGCACAACTTTTATGGCTTATCCTACACCAGCAGAAAGGACTGCACTAGCTGGCTCTTATCCCTCATCCTTTCAGATCTGCCCAAGAAAGATTGGAAAAGAGCATTCAGGGGTGAGAAATGGTTGTGGAGACAGCCTGACCCAGCGGCTCAGCAGGGACAGGGGAACTTTGATCTCCTCTGCGTTTTACACACAAGAACGTCACATCCACACTGCAATTGTTGACCTACATATGCAGACAGTTCCCAGTGTTTCACGGGCTCCAATTTTGGAGCCCTCAGCCACACAGCCCTTCCACGAGGCACCACCTTCCTCCTCTGTGTTGAAAGGATGCCAAACAGAGCAGGGGCTGATGCAGGATGGGAAACGCCAGGCAGCACCATTCCTGCTCCCACCTTTCAGCCCCACCACAGATTATCACAGAATCACAGAGTAGTTTGGGTTGGAAAGGACCTTAAAGCCCATCCAGTCCCACCCACCCTGCCATGGGTGGTGCCACACCTTCCAGGACACCAGGCTGCTTCAAGCCCTGCCCAGCCTGGCTTTGGACACTTCCAGGGATGGGGCAGCCACAATTTCCCTGTTCCAGGGCCTCAGAGGGAAGAATTTTTTCCTTCTATCCAAGCTGAACCTACTCAATTTCAGTTTGAAGCCATTCCTGCTTGTCCTACCACTACATGCCCGTGTAAAAAAAAAATCCCTGTCCAGCTTTCTTGTATTCAAGTATTATCCTAAGGAGGTGAAGCCCTGGGAGAGCTCACTGACACTCAACAGTCCGCATCGTGGACTATTCTGAAGAATAAGTTGGGCAAATATTGCTCAGCAGCTGTCCTGCTCTGCTATGGCACTGCACGACATCTGGAGGTTCTCAATCCTGTTTCTCTCGGGAAAATAAAAAAGGTTTCTACAAGAAAACTGAGAAAAAAAAATAACAATTGTTCTCAGAGGAATGGCTTTAGAGCAGCCACAGCCAAGGAGAGGAAAGAAAACAAAACATAATCTCACAGAAACAGATTAAAGTGGGTTCGTGGGAGATCCTGAATGTCACATCAGGGCAGCCTAAGGGCTCTGCTTTGGAGAGGAAGCCAAAACCACAACCCCCTAAACAAGAATTTCCTGGACTGTCTCACATCCTCCAAGGATCATCACTCCAGCAACAAGTCCTGCAACAAACCCCAGTTACCTGAGCCCGCCAACGCAGCACCCAGGATTACAGGGCCACCAGCTGCGTCAAAAGCCCCAGGAGACATTCCTCAGTGGAGCTCGCCTCTGGATTTAGGAGAGGGGAAGGAAGATGGAACCAACCATTGAGTCATTGCTACCTGCTGAGCCCTCCAAGCACTTCCATGGGTTGCCCAAAACTCCATGTGGGACGTCAGTTCTCCTGCTCCTTTGTCCCACTCAGGTGACCTGTCCCAAACCCTTCACCTTGCAACCACCCTGAGGAGGCAAATTGACTCATTCCATTATGCAGGGACCCCGTGCAACCAGGGGTGAAGTGGATTACAAGCTTCCTGTGGGCTTCAGGACAGGACACGTGTCCCCAGATGGACTTGCTCATTATGCTGGAGGCACGAGCCGAGCGGCTCAATGATATTCATTAAACCTTTGAGGTTCCAGGGACAAACGCCCCAGAAATATTTGCCCACGACATAAAAGTGCCTTTAGGCGTGAAATTCTCAGCCACGTGACTGAATCTACAGCATCTCCTACCTGTCCCCATGTTTTCCTTTGTCACACCCACCTATTACCCCTTGTCGTAACAGAGGCAGAATCCTTCCAGGAGAGGCAAGTCCTTCAACATCATTTCAGTGAGGAAATATTCAGTCACTTGCTGCCCCCCCCCTCCAAAAAACACCTAAATAACCCACTGCAGAGTTAGGAGAGGCACAGGCAGGCTGAGTGTGTTAGACAAAAGGCACAGAATTAATTTAATGCAGCTGGAGACGGAAGGAAAGAGTTGGAGCTCAAGGCTACAGGAAAAGAAAAAAAAAATTAAAAAAAAAAAAAAAAACAAAACGAAACCAAAACCAGGACTGAACAATGCAAAAGGGAAGCCGCGTTTTCACCTACTTAAGAATTTATGTGTTTATTTCCTCGCTGCTGGCTTCTTGAAGGAACAAAGAGCTCCCAAAACAGAGCGGAGCGTTTGGGGGAATTCCTTCGGAAAAGAGGCTGAATCGTTTTTGCAAAGAGCAACGAAAGGGGGGGAAAAAAGCCTTTAAGAGCCGACCCTGAAGCTCGGCAGCACAAGGGAAAATGCTGCTGCTTTGGTAGCTCTTCCATTCAGTCCCGATGCCAAAAACTCTCCCCTTTTCCACGGCAAGATCGTGATATACCATAAGATCCTTATACACCCTAGACAAGATCTTTGAGCAGGGGGTAAAGCTCTTCTGTAAAACACCCCCTGGCCACGCTGGGAGCGTTTGGGGCTAAAACCACCTGCGAGAAACCCTTTTGCCCGGCTAAGAACTTACTTCTAAAGCTCTAAGGTTTCTTTGGAGGGGGGTGGGGAATGAAACCCTTCGCTGCTTTGGCCTTGGGCAGCCCATCCTCCCAAGCTGGAACTGGGCACATGCCAGCTGGGCTCTGACCCAGACTCGCATTGCCAGTTACTTCCCGGATTCCTCTGGAAATGGGAATGGGGAAGGGCAGCAAACAACTCCTTTATTATTCACCGGCGTCCTCAAAAAAGGCGAGAAGGGCCCGTGTTCGCCGAGCAGGGGCTGCGAGAGGGCCGGAACTCTGCCGGGTTCGCTCTTTGTTTGGCACCTCCGAGCAGCGACATATGGGAACAATAACGTGGTTTCTGCACGGCCCCTCGGAGTCCGGAGGGTCGGAAATGGAGCCCACGGCAAGGGGGGGGATCGCAGGCCCCTGCGACTTGGGTAACTTGGCACTTCTAACACCCAGCAACGGGGACCACGTCCTCCCCCGAGGATGCTCTTCCTCCCCCGGGGGTCGCCGCCCCACGCGGTACCCGCGGGAGGATGCTCGGAGGGGGCGGCAGGAGCCAGAATCACGAGTGGATCTGCCCGCACTTCGCTCCATCAGCCATTGCCGCGGCTGGGCTGCATCTCCCCTCCACCCTCCCTCCCTCCTTCCTTCCTTCTTTCCTTCCTTCCTTCCTTCCTTCCTTCCCCTCGGCTGCATCCCAGCCCATCCCAGCGCCGTTATCCCGGCGGGGAAAAGCGGGGAGCGGAGCCGGCGCCGCTCTTTGTTCCAGCTGCGACTGCGAGAAGCCGCGGCACAGCTGGAGATGCTCACCCATCCCCGCGGCCAGCGGAGCCCCGAAGTTGCTGCCCCGAGAGGGGCACGGCTCGGCCAGACACCCGAACCCCCAACACGGCTCATCCCTGCGCCGCCACCCCCTTCCCAACCCGTACAACCCCCTTTGCCACCCCGCAACTTCCACAGCGCGCACGCATTTCGCTCGGAACCACCCCCCGCAATTCGCTCGCAACCCCCCCGCGCTACGAAGGGACTTGGGGACCTCCCAGCGAGGCGATGGCAGAGGGGGCCCCCCCTTCCTCCCCTCCCTTCCCTCCTCTACCTCTCTCCACGCAGAGCACCGCGGCGAGCGCGGCGAGCAGCAGCGCCTTCATGGTGCGGGGGATGCTGCGGGATGCGCGGCGCGGCTGGCGGAGCGCGGCGCTGGCGGCGGGGCCGGACCGCGGGCGGGGGCAAAGCCAGGCGGCCCCTCCCGACGGGACGGACCCGGCTCCGGCACCGCCCCCCCGCTCCCCCCGCCCGGCAGCGACGGGTTTCGATTCCCCGATCCGCGTTTCGATTCCCCGATCCGCGGAAGCGGCGCCGGGGAAAGGGGCCGAGCCGGGGAGCGGAGCCGGCGCTCCCCCAGGGCGTGCCCCAGAAGGGCTTTCCCACTCCGGTTCGCCCTGTT
>VWZF01002253.1:33409-111612 GCA_013396755.1 Sclerurus mexicanus | reverse complement strand
CTCGGAACCCCCCCCCGCAATTCGCTCGCAAACCCCCCGCGCTACGAAGGGACTTGGGGACCTCCCAGCGAGGCGATGGCAGAGGGGGCACCCCCTTCCTCCCCTCCCTTCCCTCCTCTACCTCTCTCCACGCAGAGCACCGCGGCGAGCGCGGCGAGCAGCAGCGCCTTCATGGTGCGGGGGATGCTGCGGGATGCGCAGCGCGGCTGGCGGAGCGCGGCGCTGGCGGCGGGGCCGGACCGCGGGCGGGGGCAAAGCCAGGCGGCCCCTCCCGACGGGACGGACCCGGCTCCGGCACCGCCCCCCCGCTCCCCCCGCCCGGCAGNNCAAAGGCTTTCCCCCCTCTGTTTTGCCCTGTGTTTCCCCGAAGATGCAGGAGCAGGAGGGCTGCCTGGGTGATAGATCCCACTCGCGCAGCCCCCCTCTAGATTCCTTCTACTCGCTTAAGGGAGCGGAACAAGCTCCCCCTCCCCAGGCGTGCCCCGAAGGGCTTTTCCCCTCTCTTTTCTCCTCTCTTTTCCCCTCTGTTTTCCCCTGTTTCCCCGAAGGAAGAGGCTGTCGGTGTGATGGATCCCACTCGTGCAGCCCCGCCGTGATTCACGGCTCCCTCGACCCGCTTAAGGGAGCCGAGCCAGCTCCCCCCCGGGTTGCCCCAAAGGGTTTTCCCCCTCTGTTTTGCCCTGTGTTTCCCCGAAGATGCAGGAGCAGGAGGGCTGCCTGGGTGATGGATCCCACTCGTGCAGCCCCCCCGTGATTCACGATTCCCTCTACCCGCTTAAGGGAGTGGAGCCAGCTCCCTCCCAGGCGTGCCCCAGAAGGGTTTTCCCACTCCGGTTCGCCCTGTTTCCCCGATGGAAGAGGCTGCCTGGGTGATGGATCCCACTCGTGCAGCCCCCCCGTGATTCACGATTCCCTCGACCCGCTTAAGGGAGCGGAACCAGCTCCCCCTCCCCAGGCTGCCCCAAAGGGCTTTTCCCCCTCTGTTTTGGCCTGTGTTTCCCCGAAGATGCAGGAGCAGGAGGGCTGCCTGGGTGATGGATCCCACTCGTGCAGCCCCCCCCCTGTGACTCACGACTCCCTCTACCCATAGGACTTGATTTCGTGCCTCCTTCCCTTCCTCCGTGCATCAGCGTTCACAGATTCCCCTGCGCACACACATACACACACCCCTCCATGCACTCCTGACCCCCCTGTACCCAAATATTCCCTGTGTGTAGGGCTCCCTGCATGCGAGCCCCCCCCCAAAAATGCATAACCCGCCCCTGCATGACACCCCCTCATCGTGTATGACCCCTCTGCATGCACAGCCCCCATCCAAGATCCAGGCATGTAAAGAACCAACTTCCCCATCTGTTTACCAGAGCCTAAATTGGATTAGACATAGAGGATTGGGACACTTGAAGAGCAGTACCAGCAGCTGGGGTGGCATGGGACAGCCTGGGCTGCTTGGCAAGGATGAGTCTTCAGAGGGGAAATAAGTCCACCAGAAAGGTTTGTTGGAGTGGCCCAAATTCCATAGGTCCCATAGAAATAACTAAATCCTCTAAGAAATGAGCTGCAGGAAGGGCAGTGGGGGAGGGACCCTGGGAAGCTGGCTGTCAGGAAAGACTGGGAATGGAGGAGATGGCTGGTGAGCCAGCAGGAAACAAGCAGGCTTGACAAACTCTATGCCACAGATGGGTTTTATTCTGCAGAGTCAGCATTTCCTGGCAAATGCATCTGTCAGAAGAAATTCCAGCTCCTGTCTTGTCAGAGTGCATTCAGAGTGCTCTGCTTGGGGAACAAATCCATGCCTGCAAACTCCTGCTTCCCTTGTCTATCCTATGGCTCATTTTTGATGCTCATTGCCAGGTATTGTAGCAGGAACTGACTTTTGAGCGGCGTGTTTCTGTGGTCTAGTGTCTTCCACTGGAATGGGCTGCTGGGACTGTTTCCTTCTCTGGTTCACAAACCAAATACTGAAAAAACTGGAAAGTTTCAGTTTTGTGGTAGCCTGAGGAACCATAATTCCAACACACTCACAAACCCCCTGTCTCCCAACAGACCAAGTTGAGGTTGTGCCCATGAGAGTCCATCTGGCTTTTTGTAGCTGCACATGAAGCATCTCCCAGTATTTAGCTCAGCTTTGAGGTGCAGCAACTGAGGTTTAATTTCTGGGTATCAGGAAGTGAAAGGTACTTTCCTGCAGCTCTTCTCTTCCTTCAGTGTCTGCTAAACTGAAAGAAAGTAGATTTAGATTGGATATTTGGAAGAAATTCCTCCCTGGGAGGGTGGGCAGGCCCTGGCACAGGTTTCCCAGAGAAGCTGTGGCTGCCCCATCCCTGGAAGTGTTCCAGGCCGGGTTAGACAGGGCTTGGAGCAATCTGGGATAGTGGAAGGTGTCCCTGCTCGTGGCAAGGGAACTGGACGATCTTTAAGGTTCCTTCCAACCCAAACCCTTCTGTGATTCTATGAGACACTCCCCTCATCCCCAGGAGGAGTGTACAAGGACCTTCAGCTTCCTGGGTTTCTTCCACACATCAATATAACATTATCATTCCCACTGTTTCCTGGAGAGGACCTGTCTGTTAATAGGAAGGAAGAGGAAGGACCTAAGGGTCATATGGGACTCAACCCATCACAGGATCTGGACTCATCCCGATACTCTGAAATGGCTGGGCAGGGACAACATTAATTACAGGGTGCTGCAAATGAACAGGTGACTGGGGCAACCAAGGACCAAACAATTCACTGTGGTGGAAAATGCACCAGGTAAGAAAGGAAACCCTCCTGAAGGCTTGCTTGGACTCAGTGACCCTTGTGGGTCCCTTCCAGCTCAGGAGATTTCATATTCTGTGGTCTGAGCTTGTGTCTCCCACCTCCTTACCAAGATTACTGTGCGGGACAGACTGCAAAACTCAACCCTGCTGGCAGAGATTTCCACTCTAGACCGACACACAGAACACTGCCCTGATTGCTCCAGCCTCTTCTTGCAATTTTGGGGCTCGTTGGAGGCTTCCTTGAACCACTGGCTTCATATTGAGAATACAAAGCCAAAAAAAATTCTCTTCCCAAGAAGGGGGACGCAGTAAAAAAGGCAGCAGGGGTAGAGTCCAGCAGCAGGAATGTGGTCTGTGCTGGGGAAAGGCAGAGACAGGTACAAAAACATGCTGAAGGGAGAAGGAGATAAGGCAGGGGCTGGACCAGAGAGCAAACTGGTGCTTGGGTAAATATTTCAAGGTCGCTGGCGTGTGGGGGAGGAAGGAGTTGTGTTCAAATCAGGAAATGATGGGTATAACAGCTCCTTTCATGGGCCAGGGGAGCAGAGATGGCGCAGCAATTAAAACTAGACTAACTAGATCTGCAGTGCAGGGCTCTCCTGCTGAACAGGCACTTGAAAGGGGGGCTCACTCAAAGCTTGCTCAGCTTCTGTGGAGCCAGGTGGCACCTGGAGAGGTTCCTTCCCCACCACGTTTCTCTTTCAGGGCTTGTGCGAGACTTTCTGACACGTGGGTCTCTGTCAGGCCCCGTGAACTTTGCGAATGAGATGTTTCCCCGGTTAGTGGAGCAAAACTGCTGACACAGGCAGGGGCCAAAGGCCTTTCTTTTCAATGGTTGCCTCATTCTCTGGACATGTGAGGTGTTCTGATTTCTCTTCTTCTGCAGAGGACAGGAACTGCTCTGTGGAAGAGCCCCGTCCCACCTGCCAAAACCACGTCACTGGAAAATGGGGAGGACGAGTCTGGCAGAGGACTGGGAGGACACGATCCCATCCTTTCACCTGGAAGAGTGAGAGTCCAGGCTCTCCATCCTTGCTGCTGTTTCCTCTCATCCCCAAAATTCTCTTTGCCCAGAGCACTTGGCTGCAGCATAGTCATGGCATGAAGGTCTTCAATGCTGGCACAGCCTCTGGCACTGCTGGAATTGTGGTGGACCCTCCCTGAGACTTCTGCTCACACCATCCTGCTCCACCTGCATGAATGAGAGGCCTGACTCCCTATTCCAGCCCTTCCTCATCATCCCACCCTGGATTTTCCTCCTCCTGTCCCTTCTGGTTGCTCTGAATCGGAGTTGCCCAGAAGACCTTCAGGAACATACCTGGAGCATCCAAGGGTGCTCCAGACACAGGTTTTTCATGGGCTTCTTTGTTGTCACTGTCCTCCATCACACTGACAGGCCACTCTGCTGCATCCCATGGGAAAAGACCTGAGATAAGTCTCCAGGTTGTTCTGGGGAGGGAAGAGGCTTTTTCAGTCCTTTCCCCATCCCTTCCACCAAAAATGTGCCTCTCTGTAAGCAAGGAATTCACCAGGATCCAGGGAGGCAACACAAACAGTGCTGGAGCTGCAGGCAAGGGATTGTGGAGATTTACAGTAAAAATGTTAAATTTGGTGCAAAAAACATAGGAATGGGAATGTTCCAGGGTATGAAAGGACTGAAAAGAAACAATAGATAGAGGTTAAATAGGAAAGGGTGTTTTGATTGCCGTGGAGCTTCCTGTGTCTGCCTTCAGTCAAATGAAAGGGAGGTACAAACTGACCTTAGATAAGAGTCTCCAGAGAACTAAAAGCAGGGTGGGAGCCATAAACACCCAGATAAAGAAAACAAAAGAGCTGGAATATTCAGCCATTTCACCCAAAAGGGAAAAAACAAATGGGCAAGGGAGCCAAGAGGAGCCAAGACAGAATCCTCTCTCTAAAAGCTGTAAATGGCAACTTGTGGGTCTGGGGTTTTTTTAGGCTCTGCCTTTCACCTTTTACCTTTTGCTCAGCCTCAGGGCTTCCACCTCATGGCTACCTGTGGCACAGAAGAGACACTGGCCAGATCATCTGGTCACACACATGCCTGTGATCAAATTAAACCCATCAGGAGGAGTGTGAGAGGGCAAAAGCCACTTTCATAGAGATCTTTGTATGATAAAATTGCTTTTTTCTCCCAGAAGGTCTCGTGGCGAGTTTTATCACTCAAATTTCCTGCAGCCCGCAGAAGGGAGTTTCTGGTTCCCAGGAGCAGTGTCTGCACGTTTCTCTAATTGCTGATTAACATCTGACTCTGCAGGCAGGTCCCAGGTGAGCTGTTGTGAGCACCGGGCAAGGGGCCAGCACCTCTTTCCTGGCTCTCCTGAACCGAGAAAGAATGAACCCCTGTCACAGCCCCGTGCAAGATGACAATGCTTTGTGTGGTGCTGAAGGGCTTGCCTAATGGAGAAATCACCTGGAAGAGGGAAAACCCATCATCCATATCAGAGTTTTCTCCATTCACTGCCTCAGCTCTGCTTCTGTGGTGGCTGAGATCCTGGGAAACCTGGAGGTGCTCTTGAAGTTGAACAGACAGACTTTGGAGTGAAGTTCCTACGTGATGAGAGTGGAAGAGCATCTTTGGGTCACCTTTGCTGCTGAACGTGTTATATATTTGGCTTGGAACAACCTGGCCTGGTGAAAGGTGTCCCTGCCCATGGCAGGGAGTTGGGATGGGAATGATCTTTAAGGTTCCTTCCCACCCAGGACGTTCTGTGATAAAATAAAGTCAGGCTTGAACAGCACAATTCTCTAGGGAAGGGATCCAGCTCCACGTGGGAATGAGAGAAAGGAGGCAGAGAAAACCAGGAGAGTGGAGACACCAAGGAGGTGCTGAGTCCAGTGTTTTATTACGCTTTGATGCATCTTGATTGTGGTGCTAAAGCTGCTGATTCTGGAGGCGGTTCTCCAGCTCTTCACCCTATGTCAGGTGCCAGGAATCCTCTCTGATGTTATCTAAAAGCCTCTTTGCCGCTGTGTGAACCCTAATGCAAAAACTGGGGAGAATGGAGCAACCCAAGCCTTCCCTTTGGAGAAGAGACTGGAAAGATCTCATCCCATCACACACCAGTTTACACTTCCCAGCACAATGGATTGCAGCATTACAACAAGGCTTTGTTTCGCAATTTTTCCCTAAATTTGACACGTGTTAAACTTGTGATCTAACACGTCTTCTTTTCCTGCCAGATTTGCTGCAGGGAGATTTAGTCATGCCCTGTTTGTGCAGGTGATGGGTCCGCATTAACTGTAAAGCTTTGTGCCCTCCTTCCTAAATTACCCCCTTCTTCTCAGGCTATCAGATCTATCGGAATCACCCAGAGCTGTCCTGTTTGCAGATGCCCTCTGTTTGTCACCGCTGAGCTCAATGAATTTATTCCCTAATCCGTCATTCAAACCAGCAATTAAAACTTTGCAACAGCCCAGAACCAAGACAAGCCACAGAAGCCCCTGTTTAATAGATCACTCCAGCCTGACAGCAAATTGTTGGGGCTTATTTGCTCATGATTTTTAGCTAGACTGTGTTTTCTTAGTTTTGCTTGTGAGACCATCACGTGTCACGGTGCCAAAAGCTTTATTAATGCTGAGCTATGTGACAGGTACTACTTTTACCATAACTACAGATTTTGTTATCTTGTCACAGGTAGGAATAACACCCATCTGTCACAAAATTCTTGCTGCTCATCCCCAACCCCTTGATAGCCCTTTGCACCACTGCAAATTGTTTGATGGTCTTTTCTCAGAGCTTTTTTCCAATCCTGGACTCTGGGTTGACTGCTCTGTGTGTCCCCAGAGCCTTCCCAGTCCCCTTTATAATGATGGATGCTGCATTTCTTCATGGAAAGGGTTGTCCAGCATTGGAAGGGGCTGCCCAGGGAGGTGGTGGAGTCCCCATCCCCAGAGGTGTCCAAGGAATGACTGGACACGGCACTCAGTGCTCTGGGCTGGGTGATAAGGTGGAGATCGGTCAAAGGTTGGACCTGATGATCTTGGAGGCCTTTTCCAATCTCAGTGATTCTGTGAGTCTGTGATTCGTTGTGATAAACACCCAGATTTCCCTTCTGTGAGGATACAGGAGCAGGTAAAGCAGGCTGGGCTTGGTAGCTCCAATGGATGCTCCACATTCCTTTTCCCCGATGCCTCTGCCTGGACACCTCTTTGCTTGACATCCCTCACTGATGTCCATGTTCATATTGAAAACATCGGTTTTATTTGCTTTTGATGTGTTAGTTGGTTAATCTCATTAATATCTGTGGCAGCCAAATGGTTCTTGCTCTTGTGTTAGATGTGGTTCGTGTCTCCACACCTGTCTTCCCTTTTGCTCCACACTTGGAGCAGGCTGGGAGCACAAACACGACTCCTGGCTCTGAGTGTGCAACTCCCAGTTGTGGTGGGATGGCAAAACAAATCCTACACTGAAGTGGCACCTCTGAGCATCACCTGGGTGTCGTCTCCCAGCAGGCACAGCACGGCCTGGAGGGCACCATCGACCAAACCTCACACTGCAGCTCTGTAGGAAAAGTCAGATGTGACTGATTCGATCCATGGAGGAAGAGGAGACTTGGCTGTCTGTGTCTGATCTCCTACGTGCACCTTCCCCCAGCCCAGGGAAGGCAAGTACCAGCGTGAAAGAGGAGCTGTGACCTTCTCATGAGCCCATTTCTCACCCCCAACCACGGCAGGCAGCTTTAAAGTGTCCCTCCTCCTTCTTTATTTGAACAAGTTTCAGTGATTTTCCACTCAGAGCACCAGCTCTGACAGAGTCCATTCACAAATCCCACCCCCATACTCACTTTTCAGAGACCTTCAGCTCCCACAGCTGTGAATTTTCACTCCAGGAACCACATGGGTGGACAAGACTACCTGTGAATCCTTTTAAATTCAGTCCCTTCACCTCCAAAGAATCAATGCAATCCTGGTATGTCCAGGTGGTTTGGCATCCACAAATTTCAGGGTTCCTCTAAATTTGGGGACAATGACCCCTAGGAACCACTCTTTCCATTTGATCTTGTTGGAGGCAACATCCAGCACTGAAATCAGCATGGTGGAGAGGAGAGGAAGAGCTGGGCAGGCAATGAGGGTCTGCAAAACATCTGGATGAGGTTTCTTCTCTCTCCTTTGCTCTGCCCATCCTGGTTCCCCACACGCCACCACCCTCAGTGGAATTATCTCAACCCTTGACTCGTTCCCTCCCCTCCAGCTGGTCTCCCCCACCAGGTCTTTGCTTTCTCTCGTCCAGTGAAACTGTTTGAGATATAAATTGCTCCTTCTGCTTCCTCTTTCTTGTGCCCACTTGACAGGTGGTAAAACAATCACGGCTTTGGCCCAGAGCCCAACTTTCCTGGAGTTTTTTGAAGGCACACAAGGTATCGCAGGGAAGAACTGTCTTATCTCTGTGCTGGGTATCCATGGAGCTCTTGCTCATGGCACTGGGATGCAGCAGTCACCACAGCCCCTGCCCTCAGCAGCTGGACATCTCTTCCTTCTTTTTGGTATGAAAACTCTTACTTTTCCCCTTCTCCATCATAAATTTCCTTTCCTTTTGTGGTTTTGTTTGGAGAGGGGCAATTAACACCGCATTCTGCTGGCAAGTCCACATTTGGTCCTTTGGAATCTGTCATCACCGCTCCCCAGTTTGCTCAGATGGATGGGTGTCATGGTCTTCTTGTCCCTTCCCACCACTCTGGGGTCACCTCCTTCATTTGCCTCAATTCCATTAAACAAAACATTTAAAATCAGGCACCAGGTCCCAGAGTTCACAGCACAAAACATGGAGCTGATGGTGGCATCTTTGATCATTCTCTTGGAAAACCAGTTGCTTTGCAAGCCAGGCAGCCTGAAACGCCTCCGAAACGCACATCCTTCCACATGTGCAACCAAAACACAGCAGAGTTCCAAGGCAATGCTTCAAATCTCATTTACCCATCAAGTACAACATCTCATCCTACAAAAACCACAACACCCTTCAGTTGTTTGGAGCAGCTCTGGTTTCTCCCAGGGCACGGTCGAGGTAGTGATGCTGCCAGCTTTTCCCTGGTTTTTGTGTGTGTTTTCCAGGAAAGCGAGCTTGCAGCGAGGCTACTACCCAAGGAGCTCTGGGTTGTTTGTGTTAGTGCCTGGCTGCCTGCCCTTCTTCTTCTCTGTGACACTCCCAGACCTCCTACAGAGCTTTTTCTGTCTCCCCTCAGCTGCAGCTCGGGCAGGGAGAGAGCGGAGAGCTTGGAGGGCAAAGGCAAACAAAGCCCGACACAATCAATTGTTCCCATGCCAGGAATGTGGTTTTTGTAGAAACCAGCTCGCAAGCCCGAAATGACCGGGGCTGGCAACAGCTGTGAGGTTGGTTTGGCCCTGGAAAAGAAGAGGGAAATAGATATGGGGATGTGTTTTCCAGCTGGACCAGGTCCCTGAGGAGGCAACATGTGGACAATTCCCAGCTCAGCGTGCTGCCCCATCCCTTCCCTTCTCCCTCCCATCTCCCCACTGCCTTTTGTCTCTCAGCCGCCTTTCTTCTTCTCTTCCTTCCCCCCTTTTCTCACAAGGGTGGTAAAGGATGATCCTTTCAAAACGTGATGCCCCTACGCGAGCAAAGAACCAGGAATTGCCCCGCACTGAAGCTGGAGAAAAGTCCAAAATGCTGCCAGGAGAAAGCTTTGCCTCCACTTCTTTCTTTATGAAGTGCTGTGTGATAACCAAGCTCGTCCTGATCACTGCCCTGTGCTGACAGAGCTACCGAGCCATTGCCTGTGTTTCAGGCAGGGTGGGCTCTTGCTGCTCACAGTGCTTTGAAACTTAAAGAGACAAAAAGATGCCTTCAAGGATCTCTTCAGAGCAATAACTATTGGAAGCCGGAACATGTCAAAAGGCCCATCTTTCACGTGTTTTCTTAGGTGAGTTGAATGTCTGGGGACACTTAGGATTCAAGTAGGCTTAGGAAATCAATAGGAGTTCAGCACCTAACTTATCTAGGCTCTCTGGAAAATCCCAGGGGAAGCTCAGCTGCAAAACATGAATCTTTGAGAGCAGAAATTATTCCAGAGCAACACACTTTTATTTGAGCAAAAAAACCCGTCACAGGGAGCTTTTCCTAAGCCATCACAGTCCACATGTAAAGATGTAAGTGACACTGGCCAGGACACCCAGGGACATCACTCCGTAGCTGCTTTGCTTGCTGCTGACTCCATTCACGTTGCACAAGGGTTTCTGACAGCAAGAAACCCTCTGAGAGCTTTGGTTTTGTTGCTGGCTTGTTGCTGGACATGTTGGAGAACACATCTTGGAGATGATGTATTTAGGCTTGTTGGGCTCTAATGCAGAAGAGAAGGGGGAAAAAATAAAGAGAGAAAAAAATAGGATGTCAGAATCATTGGTGAAATCATTGGTTTCCATGGCTAAATCTGTGCTGGTGAATAAAAGAAGGCCAGGCACTAATCCTCAAGGAAATTTCATGGGATGAATCATAGACCGGTTTGGGTTGGAAGGGATCTTAAAGATCATCCAGTTCCAAACCCTGCCATGGGCAGGGACACCTTCCACTGGCCCAGGTTGCTCAGAACCCCATCCAAGTTGGCCTTGAACACTTCCAGAGATGGGGCATCCACGATGTCATAAAATCATAGGGCTGTTAAGGTTGGAAAAGACCTTTAAGATCATCAAGTCCAGTGATGACTTGGTTCCTCTGCTCAGGACCACCATCAATCTGGCCATGGCCACCCTGCATGCCCACCAACATGATGTTGGACTTCTCTGGTCTCCATGTTTCCTCCGTTCCTAGAGGAATCAGCACCAGTGGGTGCCTTTCAGTTCAAGCTCCCTGGGTCGCTGCCCACCAGGATGGTTTTCCCACAGCACAAAACCAGGGGGAATGCACTGCATGGCCTCACATTTGGGATTAGAGCCCATGGAGGTCCTTGAGGAGCCCCGAGGACAGACCCGAAGGACTGTGCACGGCAGAGTCAGCCATGGAGCAGTTTTGCCCGAAGACTTTTAAAAACAGCTCTGGGCTGAGTTCACTCCCTGGAGCTACTCTGGGAGTCTCCAGCACTTCCCCACCTCCTGGCAGCAGCATTGACACCGAGTGGCTGAAAAGTGAGCCACAAGGTCGATGTCTGCTGAAAGTTGGTGATCAAAGCCTATTGTTTCCATGTGTGGCCATGACTGGCATCAAAGCCCCTTCCTGGGACTGCTCTTCTGTGGAACAAACAAGGTGCTGCTCAGAAACATACTCGTTCTGACGTCCTTCCGGACGGTCACACAGTATTTGTCTTCCTCTGCACACATGGAAATGGTCAAACAGTCCTTGTTGGACTCCTGTTCTTGGCAGATGTAACACATGAATGGATAAGCTGGGAGAAAAAAAAAAATATATATATATAAAAAGAACATTACATGGTTTAAGAACCACAATAGCTGCAGTCCAGAGATCTCCATTTTCCTCGTTACAGCCTGAGGAATGTCTGTGTGTGAGTGACCACTGACTTTCTTTATCCCTTGACCCGTGGCAGCCGTGCTAAATCCCTCTCTGTCTCCTATGGCTCAGGCTGCGAAGTGTTATCGATCTGTTTGCAATCTCTGGGAGCAGGAGATGTGAGTGGAATTCAAGAATTCGGGGGGGAAGGGGCTTTTATGATGGAGATTATTGCCAAGCAATAACGAGCCTGACCTGAGGGCTCTGCCACATGAATTGCCAGTTACTGCTCAGTGGTTTCTCCTGGGCAACACTAGGCAGGGCTTGGCAGGGAGGATTTGAGGGTGCCTGGAGCATTTTGAGGAGGTGGACAATGCCCAGTGTCCTACTTCTCCATCGTCTGGCTCAGACTCCACTGTCACGTCTCCCTTCTTGTGGTCGGACGTCACTTACTGACCTGGCCTAACCTCAGTTCTAGGAAGTCTGGGGAGGGCTGCCAGATGCTCTGCCAAGCTCCTGTTATTAGTGTAAAACAGAGGATAAATGGAAAGGCTAAACCAAAAGTCTGGCTTAAGTGGTAAAGGCAGCTTTGGTGAGATAATTCATGTCTTCAGCACCGACAGGGGATTGGCAGGAAGGTCATGCAGCGATGAGTTGTCTTTCCTGTCAAGAATGCACATACTTGCCCTCAAAGCCAGAATGGGGCAGGACAGACCTGGTGAAAGAGGAAGAAGAGCAAAGACACCTTCTGGGTGAGAGAACCCACCAAAGTGTCCCTGGGCAGATTGATTGAAAGGTTTTATGGTGGTGATTGAGTTCTGGGCTTGCGAAATCACCCAGAGTGGGGGTTTGTGTGAAAGGGAGGGGATGAGTTGCTTTAAAAACACAGAGAGTTTTTGAAGGGAAGCAAACACAGCACCAAATGCTTGCTGAGTCTGTGCTAAGTCTGGGGACGCTCTGTCAGCGTGGAAAGGGCAGAAAACAAGCAGAGGACGCATTCCTGGGAGCGCAGCTTTGCCCGATAAGAAGTTGGCAATGAGAAAGTGGAAGGACGACGTAGGTCAGACCATTAAATGAGAAGTTTCTGGTAGAAGGGAAGGAAGAAGTCATCAATTGTTGATCCTGTGAGGGTCATAACAAGGTGTAGCTTTTTTTGCTTCGTTCCTCACTAAAAGCAGTTGAATTCTCACGTACAGAGCAGAGGAGACTCAGTGAGGTTTTGCCAGATTTTTGGCACAGTCCTGAGCGATGTTGTTTTGAGCAAGCCCAGGCAAGACAAGCCAGTGAAAATGCCACAGAATAGGTGCAAAGCCAGCCATGGAAACCCTCTCACAGGGTAGTTCTCAATGATTAGTAGTCAAACCAGCTGGAGCAACGCAACCCCTGAGGTTCTCCAGAGCTCTGCTGTGGCCTCGGGTCTGTCCAGCACCATCAGTGGTGACAGCAGGGATGGGATAGAGGATGCACATCCCGTTCTCAGGTGATGCCAAGGACAACATAGCTGAGAAGATACTATGAGTAGAGCTCTGTAAGTACTGCAAGTGGAGTCCTGGGGCTGCATCCAAAGCAGTGTGGGCAGCAGGTGGAGGAGGAGATTCGGCCTCTCCATTCCCCACAGGTGAGACCCCACCTGCAGAGCTGCCTCCAGCTCTGGGCTTTCCAGCACAGGAAGGACATGGAGCTGCTGGAACGAGGACAGAGGAGGCACCAAGATGATCAGAGGGATAGAGCAGCTCTGCTGGGAAGGAAGGGTGGGAGAATTGGGATTGCTCAGCCTGGAAAAAAGGTTTCAGAGTGACCTAACTGTGGCCTTACAGCACCTGAAGGGAGCCTGCAAGAAACATGGAGAGAGACTGTTTACAACTGACAGGATGGGGAAGAATGGGTTAAAATTGAAAGAGAGTAGGTTTAGATTGGATACTGGGAAGAAATTCTTTACTGGGAGGGTGTCGAGGTCCTGGAACAGGTTGTGGAGAAGTTGTGGCAGCCTGGAAGTGTTCAAGGCCAGGTTGGACAGGACTTGGAGCGACCTTGCCTAGTGGAAGGGGGTTGAAACGAGATTATCTTTAAGGTACCTTCCAACCCAGGCTATTCTATGATTCCATGACTCTGTGATTCTTAAGTGCTTTTGACAGGTGGATATAACAAAAGAGTGGAAAAAAAAGCCCAAACAAAGAGTGGATGCAGTTCAATAAAGAAAAATAAATTACACTGAGATAAAAATTAGGCACTTGAACGTAGGATGACAAACAACACAATTAAGGACCGCAGTGCAAACAGCAGGAGTCGACCGTGTCACATTCCAGGGATGGAGACAGACGTCACCCAAGGGAACACGGGCAGCAAAGTCATGTGCAAGATATGCAAAGTGGCCTTTCCACCCTGGCGAAGCCCCAGATGGAACACTGGTGGCCAGATCTGTCTGTGGCACTTCAAAAACTATGCAAAGCGTTTGGAGAGAGACCAGAGGAGAAATGGTTGGAGATTTTGAAAAGGTGACCCCATGGAAAATGTTGGAAGCCTTTAGAGTGTTTATTAGAAATGAGACCATGCTGAGGAAAGGCACAACAGCCACCTTCATCAAAAAAAAAAGAAGCGGCAGAGGAGAAAATAATAAACTGGTTTATCTGTGGTGAAAACATGGGAGAACTGTACAAAGAAAAGACGCTAAGAGATGTTA
The DNA here is from genome assembly GCA_013396755.1 of Sclerurus mexicanus. Classification (NCBI taxonomy): domain Eukaryota; kingdom Metazoa; phylum Chordata; class Aves; order Passeriformes; family Furnariidae; genus Sclerurus; species Sclerurus mexicanus. The sequence goes on along the minus strand of VWZF01002253.1, from coordinate 97,754 downwards.
AGACTAAATTCCTAAAAGGATTAGAGTCTGAGCGGTTCCAGGTTGTGGAATCTTCCTTGCTGGAAACTTTCAGGGACACCTTAAATAAACATCTGCCTGGGTTTGTCCAACATTGCAGCAAGGAGGTCTTTTCCAACCTTAAGGAGTCCGTGGTTCAACAAAAAGGATCATGACCTTTTAAGATTTCTTCAGGGTACAATGTATCTATATTATATATATAAACCAGTGAGTTCATGGATGGAAAAGGCAACAGGCCCTCTTTGGTGGGCTGAGAGATCAAGAGTTTTGATCAAAATTTGGTTATTGGGGTCTTGGTTAGGACCCCGGATACATGAGAAGGATCAAACACATCCAAGTTTTCCCTTGTTTGAGGCCAGAAAGCTGCACTCTCTTATTCCTGATCTGGACTGGGCTGCAAAAAGGTGCTGTGTAAAAGCCTGTCCTTAAATCCATTTGGAATCTGATGCCAGTATAAAATGTCATCAGGCTACTGCACCAGGAAGGAATCCCACCATGGATCTCTGCTTCCAGAGTCTTGGATCTCTGTGAGCTTTCTGCTTCATCCTGGGTCACGCTGAGAATGCAGCTTTGAAAATTACCCTCTGCTGTCCATTCTGTCCTTTCATTCAGGAATTACAGGCACAAAATCCTTTCTTTTTTTTTTTTTTTTTTTTAGAATTAAATAGTCCTTTTCCCACCCCAAAACTGGCCGGAGCTCCTGCTCTTCCAGGTGTGCTGCAAAACCACCTGTCCCAAAAATGTAGGAGTAGGGGGTTGATGCATCAGAGGGTAGGAATTAATTGGATGCCTCTTTCTCAACCCCTGCTAGATATGTATCATGGTTTCTGGGAAACCATCAGGTGCGGGGAAAATATTGCCCATCTGGTCATTATTCCTACATGCAAGTGGCAATGAAGCAACATATGGATCAGTCCCAGAAGGAGGACACACATTCCCAGCACCTCAGACTGCCCTTTGGGAGAAGGATGCCTTTAACATGACACAAGTTCTTTCACCTCTGCCTCTGATTTAATCTCTAAAAATTCCCACTGTTGCATTTCCTAGGGCGGAAGACACATGGCAAACCACGTGGATCACTACAATGGGAGAAGCAGCAGGAGAGAAAGATCTCTAAAATACTCAAAACCTGATATGGATTTAAAAAAAAAAAATTACTGGTTTTTATACTTTCTGGCATTTCCAACTTGCAGAATTTGGGAAGATCCCATAGACCACTGGATGGATTTAACCTGGCGTCCGGCACCACACAATTAGAGCTCTATCACTGGAAAGAAGAGTTAGTTTATCAAGACCTTATTTCTTCATCAAATCGAAGAAGTCGGTGGCAGCAAGGCAACCCCGCAAAGTTGGGGTCAACCCTTGAGATTTTCGCCCCATGAAAAATTGTCCTCATCTCCTCCATGACCCTTCTCTCAACTGGAAGCAGCATTTGAGGCTCACCTTGTTCCACACACAGGACAGCAGCCAGCAGGGTGACGAGAGGAGTCCTCATCTCCACCAGATCCTCTCAGCCGCACTGGGAAGAGGTTTGGAGGGCAGGTTTTATACCTCTGGAACGGCAGCAGTTTTACAGGTTCCCGACGGCTCGCGGGTGGACACGAACTCAACCCAAGGGTGTGTGATGTGCATGTGGGAGTTCTCCATGCTGGAGCCCATGGAACAGCCTGGCACCTCGGGGAAAATCCCTCTCAGCAACGCATTTCTTGCTCTTCCGGTCGCGTGAGTGATGGGCGATCAGGATCTTGCGCTTTTTTCTCCTCCAAGTTTCTCTCTTTCCTCGCTCGCAGCAGGAGCAGCCGCTGCTCTGATGAAATAGCAGAGCCTGAAGGCACAGGGATATACTCCTAGCCATGGATTTTTCTAATTGCTTTGGAGAGGCAGCACGTGATGTATCGGAGTTCGCACCGTTCCTTTTCCGTAATTATTCGACAGTGCTGGCCTCAAACTCTAAGCTGGTTTACCTCAAATAAAATCAGTGTATGTTACACTGCATTAAATTAGTTAATGGTTAGTTAAACGGAAGATTTTCCTCAAATTTTCATGTCAGTCTTCGTTTCTTTATCAATTTTCCTCTCGTTAATCTCTCCTCTTGCTCTTCTCTTGCTTGTAAACCTCAAATACCTTGCACGCTTTTTATTTAATCAAGTTTCTCCCCTGTTTCAAGGATCCTTCAGAGGGGCTGATTTTCTCCACACCCAACAGTTTCTCGAAATTAGACTTCCTTTTATGAGACCACAAATTGGCACCCTGGAATTGCAGCTCTGCTCTGAAGAGTCATCTCTCAAACTGTCTCTTTTTCAATCTCTCCTCTTAAATCAATCCCTTTTCTTTTATTCCTCCGCGTTGCTCCTCTCCTCTGAATTTCTTAAAATCTGTTTCTGACAGTCTGGGAGAGAGATCCTGATACAAAATGCATCGCGAGTTGCCATCTCGACAGAGCTTCTTCCAAAATAAAATTAGCCCTGGACAGCAGGTAGAGCAGAATGTGCAGAAGAAAATATTGTCAACCCCCCTTTTTTCTGTCAACTGTAGAATAACTGAACAAGAAATTCCCTGGATGCACCATCAGGAGGGTATTTTTGTCCGTTTCGAATATCAATCATTCCAACAGTGGATGATGTCCTTATCCGTGTGATTGTCTGACGCTTTTTTCCAGGCCCTCCTGATCTGCTCCTGACCTCAGCAGGTGGTGAATTCCAGAGTTGTTCAAGCCTGATGTCAAATGGGACATTCCCACCCTGGGGTTTGGAGGTTGGTGAGGTCAGGAGGGACCTGGTGATGATCAGCTGGAGCCTTGTGCTTCACAGAGGGCAACTTTATAACCAAGTGTGTTCTAAACAGGTTTTCCTTCTTAATTACTGGGTGTAGCTTCTTACTGGTGTTTTGCAATGAGGGTACAAGGAAGAAACCATTTTTTCCTTATTTTTGGTCCTGTTTATCCCACAGACTCATGTGTGGCAGTCATAGAATGGTTTGGATTGGAAGGAGCCTTAAAGATCATCTCATTCCAGGGGCAAGGACACCTTCCACGAGACCAGGTTGCTCCAAGCCCTGTCCAGCCTGGCCTTGAAATGTCTTGTTGACTTTGCCAATATTCACTTCACTCCCACATAATCCAATAGCATAAGTGCAAATCAACTTGGAAGCACATCCAAGGAGAGAAATTTGGGTTGGAAATGAGCTTTTCTATGGCAACGAATTATCTGAGAGCTGTTTAGAGGACATCCATGTCTTCCTTGGTGTACTTACACTGGAGCATGGCTTCTTCTTGGCGTCTGGAGAGTGGGAAGAGACGTTTCTTTCTCAAGAGGACTGATTATGAAACTCAAAAGCTCTCAGAGGCATCGCTTAAGGATCCGGCATGGAGAGGGTGTCTCCTGCTCCTCAGCATCAAAGCCTGGAGGAGGGCCTGGAGCAGGCACTCCAGGGCCACCAGGTGAGGAGCAAGACTGAGGAAGACTGACAACAAAAGGCCCCAAGAAAGCTGAGTCACCTCTGCAGGGTAATCTCATCACTATCCACTTGGGAAAATTAAAATGGACCTCAAATTGGAGCCACGGGTTGGCAATGGACCTCAAATTCAAGCCATGGGTTGGCAATGAACCTCAAACTGGAGCCATGGGTTGCCAGTGGTCCTCAAATTGGAGCCATGAGTTAGCAGTGGACCACAAAGTGGAATGATGAGCTGGCAGTGGATCTCAAACTGGAGCCATGAGTTGGCAATGAATCTCAAACTGGAATGATGAGTTTGGCAATGGACCTCAAACTGGAGCCATGAGTTGGCTGTATGACAACAGAGCAGCAGTAGATTATGGGAAAATGGTTGCTTTTGTCCCTTTCCGTGGCTTCCAGAAGCTTTTTAGACCCAATGGAGACCTTGCTTTGATCTTTTGCATCCGGCTCATCTCTTGGTTTGTCTTTGAGTCACTGGGTGTTGATCAGATTGGGGCAAATAAACGGGGAAAATGGGGAGAAATTTCACATTGAGAAGGAAAAGGCTCTTGTGTTATTCAAGGAGAGCAGAAGGCAACAGAGATCCTTCAAAACCAGTGGTCATAAAGCCCTGTGTGAAGGAGAAGGGGCAGAGTTAACGCACCTCCTAATTTAGGCGGGGGAAGGCTGATTCAGGTCCTGGTGCCGTGACTCAGAGCACTGAAAACCAGCTCTTGTATAACCCACAGAGAGAGGGAGGCACTGACCTCCCAGGAGCAATCCCAGCTGTTTGAAGGAGACTCCCATCTCCTTCCCAAGAGCCCTCCAGACATCCCAGATGTCTCTGCTGGGCAGCTCAACACTCTCATGCCAGGAGGGTGAAGCCATGGGATGCCGCAGAAACCCTGGGTGGCGGAGGGATGTGGGGTTGGGTACCAGCATCTGAGGGGGAGATGTCACCTCAGGATTTCTCAGGAAGGCTGGCAGTCTGCGCTTACACAACCACTCCAAGGGAGGGTTCACTAAGGGAGCTTTCATGTTTTTAGGACCTCCTGTGCCTCAGGGCAATTGAGTTGCTTCCTCCAGATAAGGACCTTGAGATGTGGGTCAGCTTTGGCCGGGCTGTGTTGTTGGGCAGCAGGGATGGAATCTACGGAGAAACCAGGCAAGAGAGAGCCAGCCTGGAGCTGCTCCCTTAGGGATGGGACTCCTGGCTTCTCCATGCAGCAGACATGAAACTCTCCATGGCAGAAGCAAGGGCTCCCACATGCCTCCATCCCCTTGGCCATGCCAGATTCCTCCCCAGTCCAAAACAGAGGCACCTGCCAAGTTCAGGCAGCACAAGACACGACCTTATTTTAAAGCTGGTTGCCAAGAGCAGGTCTGTACTTACAAGCTCAGCAGAACAAGACCTGAGGCCATAACAGCCCCACCTTGGCCTTTCCCAGTGTTGTCCCAAAGGAATCCTAAACCCATGGATAGCAAAGGCTGAAGATTTTTTCAAATGGTTCAGTTGTTACCACGTTGTGATCTGGGTATGGGGCAGAAAAAGGCCATCCAAGGCCACAGAGGAGCTCCAGGCTCGTTTGGGGTGTTCAGATCTGTGTGTCGCTTGAACATCTCAAAGTCTGGCAGGAGGGGAAGAAAAGCAAAGGGAGTAGATTGGGCAGAAGGTTGGAACCAGCCCAGCTGGGGGATGGCAATACAAACCATGAGGAGAACGAAGAGTCTCAAGGCTAAAGACAGAATATCCTTGGCCAACTTTGGATTTACACCAAGTAGAAAACACTGGGCTGAGGCTCTAGCAAGGAAATAGAGGTTGGATGGAAAAACTGGGACTAAGACTGGACGAAGAAGCCAATGAGGAATTCTGGGAGAGAAAACAGGCAGGGAGTGCAGAGCTGGGGGTGGGATGTGGGTGGGAGGAAGGGTGGACAGGAAGGGGTGAGAGCAGGTCGGGGTGAGCCGGTCCTGAGATCAAGTTTCCTTTGTGAACTAATTATAAGGAATAAAAATGTGGCTGTTTCTGAGAAAATACCCGTCCAAGTGAGCAGAACGCGCAGCTGCTCTCCCCATGCACTGAGTCTCCAGAGAGAAAACCAGCTGGGTGAGCTGCACCCAACTAATGACTCGGGGAGATTTTCCTTGGGGTGATCTCTGTGGGGAGCTGCCTCACTCAGGAGAGAGCAGTTCATCCTCCTGTGACTCACTTTGGAAAGGCTTTGAGTGAGCAAATCTCTCATTCCTAGGATTATCCACAAGGAAGGTCAGTGCAAGGTAAGGAGTCCCTTCAATTTTAAGCACACTGGGAAACCTGACTAGCAAACATAAAAGATTTATTTTCCAACTTAATATTTTGTTATAGATGAGGCTGGAATTTCCAGGCTCCACGTGGGAGAAACCATCTGTCTTTCCTGATGGTTTTCCTTTAAGAACCATGCGAGATGCTTTTCTCCCCTTTCAGAATAATCTGTAATGCTTATAAAGCAATTTCCACTGGAAGATCTTAAATCAGTTTAAAGGAAATGTAATGCTCAAGATGCCTTCATGTCAAGTCCTGCCCTGTCCCCTCCGTTTTGGGCTGGGGACCCCAAGAGCCACTTCCTTCCAGGCAGCTGACCCAGGAGAGGAACTCAAAGCAAGTTAAACAGATTTTATTCTGAAACAGAGTTACAAAAAGGACATTTCTGCCAATGCAGAAAAATACAATCTGGGGAGAGGCTTCTTGAAGTGAATGCAAAGCAATTTGAATGTATTCCAGAATTATTCCAATCCGACTTGCAGGCGAACGCCTCCGCTTTTATTCCTGCTAACATGGATGCATCCAGCAGCTCCTCCCCATGTACCACACCACGCAGCCACACAAGAGAAGAAAATAACACTTTATTGTGCCCAGTTGCTGTTTAACAACTCTCAGATTAAAGCCTTCCCTCAGAGCAAAATGATACAGGGCAGGGAAGGGTATAAAGGGAAAAAGTGGCCCGAGGGACAAAAAGAAGGGGGAAAAAACGCACAGAGTTATAAATGCCAAAATAGCAGGAGAGATGGGAACTACGTGGTGCCTGTGATGGGCTCCATATCTTGCCTTTCTCTTCCAAACATCATTTTGAGGTAGGGCAGTGCCCTCGGGCATTGCCATCGTGGTGTGGAAAGAGCAAAAACGTTTCCTGATGGGACACGACCTCCCAGGTGGGAGAAACAGGGCGGCATTCCCACCACACAGGTGACACCTTGAGCCCTCATTCCCCCTGGAAACCCCTTAAAAACCCATCCTGAGGATGCAGGCGAGACTGGCCAGAAGGCCCAGGGTGATCATGGTGGAGCTGGTTTTCACGCTGCTGGCACCGCTGATGTTACACAGGGAGGTCTCACAGCAGCTGGTGGCAACCCCGGCTATGCCGATGTTCAGGTCGATTGTTGGGCAGAAAGCGGAACATTTCTTGGTGATGCGCTGGTTCCGGTCGCTGCCTGGAGAGGGAGGGGGAGAAAACAGGGGGAAAACTCAGGGGTTTTTGTCTTGTGTGGTTTTCACAGGCTTCGACAACCGCCTGGCTGTGTGGGGAATGTGTCGTTCCATACTTAGGGCTATTGGTTTTCCCTCTGGCCGAATCATTATTTGTGTCTATGTGACCTCTGAAGACCATCTGAAGGCCTCATGACCCTTCTGCTGGTTTCAGGGTCAGCTGAGAGCGACTTTGGGCAAGAATTTTTGGGGCTATAATGCATCGTAGAGTGTGAGATTGCAAGACATCCCCATGCCTGGGGATTGCTCCTTCCACAGTCCCCGGCACTTTCCAATTCTGCCAACTCATGGGCACATACTTGAGGTTGGAGTTGAGCCGAGGGGTTTGTGGAGAGAAATTCTTTTTGTTCCCTTTGCTGGGAGTGTTTAATCAGTGCAGAATCGCTACAAGATATTGCAACGGAGACGAGCTACGTTGAGTTCCCACCTTCTGCAAGATCTGCTCTCTCTGTGGGCTACAATCCTCCACATCTCCTGTTGGGAGGAAGCTCTGAAATCAGCCTCGCCTGAACCCCGTCGTGTTATCGGAGCTTTAGAAAAGCTCCACACTTACCAGTTCCCGTGGTGGAATAGGTGGTGAGACAGTACTTCTCATTGTCAGAGCATTTGGTTGTACTCAGACAATGTATGTTGGAAGTTGCGTCTTTGCACGAGAAGCATGTCAAGGAGAAAGCTGCCAAAAGAAGCAAAAAACACCCATCAATCACCTCTAGAAATATCCCCAGGAGCTCAAAACTGGTGGTGGATGGAGGATCTGTCAAGCCCAGTGGCCACAGGTTGACAACCCCGTTAAACTTGGCCCCGGTGACTCTCCAGGAGCCAAGTTAGTTGAAGCTCAAATTCCTGACACAGATGTGGTTTGCTCACTTAGTAACCCTCAGGGATCTTCCTTCTGGATATTCAGTTGACTCTCCCATGAACCCATTGAAATGTCTGGCTTCTCCACTCTGCTTTTGGAAAGAGCACCCCAGTCTGCTACCACTTGGAGTGTGAAGCTCTTGGGGTCTCCTTCCAGCCTGGTTCCTCCAAGCCTCAGTTGTTGGCCACCAGTTCTTGTATGGAGACACTGCACCAGGTTGCCCAGAGAATCTGTGGCTGCTCCAACCCTGGAAATGTTCAAGACCAGGTTGGATGAGGCTTGGAGTAACCTGGGATAGTGGGAAGCATCTCAGCCTGTGAGAGAGTTGGAGCTGGATGGTCTTTAAGATCACTTCCAACACAAACCTTCCTATGATTTCTTTCTGGTTCATTTTCAGAGCTCTCCCGTGTCAGGAGGAAAATCTTGGACCTGTGAAAAAGTCAGGGCTGAGCAAATCACCCCCTTGGCTGCAGCAGATTCCTTTTCCCAGCCATCCATGGGCAGCAACGGCCTTGCCCCACCAGATGCGCACATCTGTATGGCTCTGATCTGCCAAGGGCTGTGCTGATGTGAATGGATGCAAACAGCTTGCACTCAAGGAGGCTTAAACAGTCCTTCATGGCAAAGAGATCCTTGGGGAAGGTTTCTTCACGTGATAAGGGGAATTTCCTGCTCATCTCTTTATCTGGCACAAACACTCCGGCAGCAATGTCACCCTCCAGGGATTAAACTGCTTCTCATTTCCAGAATATCCCTTTCTGTGGCCAGTTAATACCCAGCTAATTCTTGGAGCAGCACCGTCCTTCAGCTTTGCCTTCCTTGCTCTTCATCTTCCTCATTCTTCTCCCTTGCCCAATCTCCTCAGTGCCTTTGGCAGCAGTGTCCCAACCTCATCCTTGCTTTTGGTTAACCTTAGACAAGTTCCTCTGGCCCAAACAGTGTCCTCCTAGCCCAGACCTGGCTCCAGCTCAGTCCATGACCCCAAGATCACTGGTTTCCATATGAAGCCACGGGAATGCCCTTTAGGTCACTATTCACACTCTGCCTCTGTGGAAACTGCCTTTTTTTCCCTGCTCCAACCACCAGCCCCTTCTCCCTTTCCATGGCCTCCCAGCTCTGACCTTCCCTTCCCTCTGGTGGTCTGTAGTCCTCACATTCCCTATGCTTTTGTCCCTCACTGAATGGCTGTGAGCAGAGGACACAGAGGACACAGAGGACACAGAGACCAGACAACTGGGCTGGCAGTGACTCAGATCCCATCTCCCTCCATTCCCATGATTATTCCAAAAGCCTCACACTTGGCACCCGGCTCTCTTTGACTTCATCCCGAGACTCTTGCATTTTGCTTCCCACCTTGGTCATTTCCATCTCTGGAACTTCACCAGTTGTCCCACCTGCCTCTTGCCTTCAGTGTTGCCCTGACCTTGCTTGAGAAATTTATTTTTTCAGGTCTGGGACCTTCCTTTAGACCATCTGTGTGTGGAGTGTGTGGATCCATTCTCTCTTCTCACGCAAATTCCATACAGGAACATTTCTGCTCCACCCCACAGGGAACCACCCTTTTCTCCCAGAAATACACCAAAGCGGAGTCCCCAGACTGGATTTTCCAGACACAGAGCTTGTTTTAATCCTTAATTAATACAGCTTCTTTAAGCTAAACCCATTCCCAAAAAACTTCCTGAATTAATGCAGCAAACAGTGGAACTTGTCACATGCCCAAATCCTGTTTCATCCCAACCTCCCGAAGCTCATTTCAGAGTCCAGTTGCCCTGGGAGCCTTCCAGCCAGGAGAAATCCCACACTGGGATGATTTTTCCAACCTCTCCCTGTGCTCAAGAGGTTTCCTACTCACCATTTACTGGAGGACTCTGGAAGCTGCTGGAATCCTAAACTGGCAGCTCAATTAAGACCCTGAAGTCAGGGAGGACAATTTTGGTCATGCTACTGAAAAACACTGCTAATTTTATTTCATCTCTTGAGGAACCTGAGGGCTCAGAGGGAAAGGAACACTATTTTTGTCCGTGCCCCACTCAAGATGCAAACCTGGAATGAATCCAGGCTGCCTTTGGGTGTCTCCTGCCTGCACCCACCAAGACCTCTGCTCTGTCTGGAGAGGAAGATTCCTCACAGAAAATTTTCATGAGGATAATTCGAGCCACACAGATAAACCTCTTGCATGTGTAAAGCATTCGTAAGCGCAAGGATTTACAGCAGTTTCAGGATTAATTGGAAGAGGAACCACTTTCTGGTGGTGGTGCTTGTGTGTCAATTTTCACTGTCTCTTGTAAATTTGCTGCCTCATTACGTGATCTCTTTAAAAAATGTGATTACAATTGATAAGCTGAAGGAAAAGATCCTTTTACTGTCCTTAACAATCTCAACTTGAGCATGATTTAGGACATGCCAAGTTTAAAGCCTGTGAGGTCCCACAATGAGAATATTTACAGCCTCAAATGAAGTGTGAGCTGGAGTGCTCTGCTAGACCAGGACCAGAATTGTTGATGGTTTGCAGGTCAAATGCTGCAGCAGAGACTGGGAAAAACTCAGTTTGCAATAAGGCAAAAACCCTCTGAGTTTAGGGAATTAACCATTCCCCTAAAACAGAGGGATATTCAGGGCTGTACCTTCCTGAGTCACAGTCCAAAGTGGGCATCTCCCAGAGGCACAGGCAGAGCCCAACCAGGAAAATTGAAATGCAGGTTCCGAGTTCATCCTTCCCAAAAAAACCCCAATCCAGACACTTATCAGAAGGAAAATGGGACTCTGAGTCTCCATCCCAGACCTGGGATCAACCATGCTTGGAATTACAGAACTGTTAAGGTTGGAAAAGACCTCGGAGATCATCCAATCTGACATTAACCCAGCTCATGCCATGCTCACCACCAAACAATGTCCCCAAACACTACGTCTGCATGGTTTTTAACCATTCCATGGACAGTGATTCCAGCCCTTCCATGGCAGCCTCTTCCAATGCTTGACCGCCCTTCCAGTCATGACATTTTCCCTAATAGGTTAACGGTTGGATTGATGACCTTAGAGGTCATTTCCAACCTCAATGATCAGCAAAGCTGCACTTCAAAGCAACAAGAAACAGGAGCCAGAACTGCATTTCCTTGTGGTCTGATCATCTCTGCCAATTTGGGTAATGATGGTTTGTAATTGCAACCAATAAACAGGTGGGAAAATAAATAAATAAATCAGCCTGTAGTGAGTTCTGTGTCAAAACTGCAGCTTCAGATTTGCCCTGCTCTGCGTATCCCTCAACAAACCCCCTTCCCATGGAGCTGCACTGAAGGCTCTAGGCCCCTCCAGGGGTTGGGTTGGGTCTTCACAAGCCATCTGAGGTGGGTATTTCACCCCTCACTTCACCTCCTCATCATCCGCCTCGCTTCTGGTGTAAATACATCCCCCGGCTTCTTATCCTGAGGACTGGAATATTTTCTTGGCCTTAATGACCCTTCAGCTTCTCCATCCACGCTGCAAAACCTCCTTATCATCCCACAACATCAAAGCCATGCCCGAGATTTGGGAGGGTCTCCCCAGAGCACGGCAATCCTCGGAGACTCACCACGTTCTATGCACAGGGCGACGACGAGCACAGCAAGGAGAGGAGTCTTCATCCTTTATAGGTTCTTGCAGCCTCCAAAATAAGCAGGACTCACCCAGGGCAGGTTTTATACCTGTGCAGTGTTTGCTTTGATCCTGAGATAATAACTATAGGGCTGCCGTGTCAGATGATGGCTAATTGGGAGCAACGTGTCGGGGCTCGTGTGTCGAAGCGCTCTTTGTTGGAAATCTAAAGGGGGTGTGTTCTCCCCCCCGCTGCTTTTCCTCCTCGTTTCACAATTCAGCTGGTTCATCCACTGTGAACTCTGAAACAATTTCTCATTCTGGGGAAGTGGAGGAAAAGGAAACCATAAAAACGAAACAACGGCCCTGTGAGAAGAGGAAGATTCTCCTTTCGGGGCCACCCAGGGTTGCGTCCTTAATGATCTTGCCCTTGCACGGGTGTAAATGGGTTGGAGTTAAATTGGATATTGAATTTGGGATTGAAACTTCTACAAAATATCCCCCAGGACTGGCAATACCACGAGATCGGATGAGCAGAATCCTTCCACTGCATTTCAAGCGGGGACCAGGCGCTCTTTTCTGTCTCCTTTTTAAGGCAGCAGTTTCAAAACCACAAATGTTTCTGCTAAAAAACCAAAAAATAAAATAAAAATTGGATATTTTCTGCGAGGAGAAAATGCTATCTTATTAGGAAATAAATTCCACTGGGCAATGAAAATGACCATTTAGATTAAAAAACAGACATAACACCCACTCCCATCATGTTGAACAAGCTGTGATTTTTTTTTTCTTTTTCACAAATTCCAAAAAAATAAATGTCAGGGAGAAAAACACAAAGGAACTAAAGCATGGAGAATGAGGGGTTGGCTGATCAAGGATCTCGTCTCATTAAGTCTTCAGGAAAAAAAGGCAAACCAGCCAAAATCCTGTGAAATGCCAGCAAGGATTATTCCATTCGATTTCCATGTCGTGCTCTTTATTCCTTTCTCTTTTAAAAAAATCATGTTTCATGCTGTCTCTCTGTATAAAATCAAAATCTTTCCCTCCTTGTGTTGGATTGTTGTTGTTTTTCCCTCCCACTGTTGTTTTCCTGCCATCCACTCACAGGGACAGGGGCACAATCCCAGAAAAGGTCCAGCTGGATCCTTTCACGTGGCACTCGGAGCTGCAGGAGCTGCCCCAAAGCCTCTGCCCCTTGCTGCTCCCCATCTGTTTCATTTCCCTTTTTCCTTATCTCCGGCTCGCTCAGATTCCCATCTCCCATTAAACATTTTGCCCTTCCAACATGACCCAATTCCAGCCATTATCTCACCCAAAACACATCCCATGTTCTTGGGGTGATGTAAGTCTTTCCATCGCCTCTAAATTGGGCTTATAAACATTGTTCATATGACTAAGGTGAGGAAATTTCTGCTTTCTCAATAGGCCGAGCACGAAACTCAGTTGGAACAGAGGTGGCAATTAACCAAAAAGCTCAAAGGAGGGGCATTGTTTGGCTTCATCAGCCTTTGAAAGACACCAGGCAGGAGGAAAACAGAAGCTGGAACCCTCCATGCCACTGAAACCCTCTCTTGCTTGCAGAATATTTGATTTTCCCCAATGCAGAAGAGATTTTATGAGTCTTTATTGGTAAATCAACTTTCGTTGGTGACTATCTGGGGGTGATGTCGAGTTGCAGAGCCAGCCCACATTCTGAATTATCTCAGCCAACAACATCCACCCACAGGTACCAAAATAGCAGCTCAACCAGTCACTTGTTTTTGGGGCTTTTTTTCCCCTTCCCTTGTAATCTCATCCAAGCCAAAACCTAAAATATCTCCTGTCTCCTGCAAGCTGCTGAGAGTTTGAGAAGGCAAGGCTGGAGTTCTTAAAGGCTTTATTGCAGGATTTTCCATTGGGTGATCCTGAAATCTTCCAGCTGGTCCCTTACGTGCCTCTGACACTTAATGGTGTCTTTGTCCCTCACCACGTGACAGAGATTGAGAAGAAGCCACGAGGGCAAGAAGGACACAGGTGAGTAGGACTCAAGAAAGACCAAGGTAAAGATAATACCACAGTTCACAAGAATTTGGAAGTTGTGAACTCCATAAAGACTCTGGAAAGAGTAAGAAGGGATTTCATAGGAGGTGGAGGTGGAATGTGAGGTAGAAAGATTTATTTCCCTTGACACACTTGCTGAGTGAGGAAGGAAAATTGTTTTGCTCATCTTGGTCCAAACTTTGTTGAAATCAGCACGTGAGAAGGGCAAACAATTGTTTTATTTTGTAAAATTTCGTAGTTTTCACGAAGCAAAAGCTGAAGTGTAACAGTAGCTGTGAAGTTCAGATGTTGTGACTAAATGTGCAATTTCAAGTTGGCCAAAAGCTTTGGGAATCACTTCAGGAATTGCTGTGATGGGAAAAAAACAATGGGAAAAGTGGTTTCAAAAGTGCAAACCTCTAAGTTTGTGTTGGTCCCTCAGCACAGAAATGCTACAACACCACCGTCCTCTAGTCAGACTGTTTAAATAAATGCCAGAACACCCTCCTTGACCAGAAATTAGGACTTTAGGGGATGACTAAACCCAATCCCATCTCCACAGCCTTCGGCCAGTGCTGCGGTGTCTCCCCATTGCACGGAAACACATGGACTTTGCAGTGCTGGTGGAGCAGGATTTCCTTCCAATCCAGAGCAGGATTCTCCCCAAATCCAGACAGGATTCCCTCCAAATCCAGCACAGGGTTCCCCCCAAATCCAGAGCAGGGTTCCCCCCAAATCCAGACGGGATTCCCCTCGAATCCAGCACAGGATTCCCCTCAAATCCAGCACAGGATTCCCCCCAAATCCAGAGCAGGATTCCCCTCCAATCCCCCTGGGCTACAAACATGAAGGCTTTTTTCCAGGTGCCTCTCTACGTGCCCTCCCAAAATCCAGTGCTGCAGTTTTGAGCTGCTCCGCTGGGAATTCTGCACTCTCCAGCTCCAGGATCATGTGTATTTTGCCCAGTTTAGTTATAGTTTTGCTCTTCCAGAAGCAGGAGAGGATCTCAACCCCAAGAGCTGCAAGGGGATGTCCAGCCCAAGAGCTCCAGAGGATCGCCATTCCATCTCCTCCATCCCCAAGCCTAGAAATGCAGCAGCTACAGGAGAATGGGAAGGAGGAGAGACCTTCCCACCAGCTCAGACACCATCACCTCTCCCAGGCTCTTCCTGGCCATTTTCCCACCGGGAAATCGTGAGCAATCCCTCAGCAGCATCTTCTCCAAGCAGGCATGGAGGTCTCCTTCCCACGAGGGCACATTCCAGCAGCACTGCCCTCAACTTGGGCATCTCCAGCATCTCCATGTGGGACCTTCACCTATTTTAAAAGCTGCAACCACCCACCTTGGAGGGATCACGTGAGAGCTTTGCAGAAGCACAAGCAATTCCTGCCAAAACCAGGTCATGCGTCTCGGCAGCCACAAAACAATCCCTGCAGCTGGAACGACACAAACACCTCTGGCCTTCCCAGGCTGACACCTCTGTTCTGACTGATCAGAATATTTGGCTTTATGGGATGTCTTGAGCTGCTGGATGCAACTGAGTCAGTCGGGAAAGGCAGCCAGGAGAAGACTGAGAGGTGTTAAAAATGGAATTCAACATGAGGCAGAGCTGCTGTCTCGGGCTGGGCTTCGTATAGATTTGAACAAACACACTCTAGAATAACATAAATCTTTATTTTATCTGACCGGTGCCACATGTGGGCTATCAAAAGGGCTTTCCCGGGGAAAATCAGTATAAAACAACAGGGAGTGGGATAAAACGGGAGCTGCGCCGGGAATGGGGTCTGTCTTGGATAAAAAACAGGGCAGCACCGACCCCGTTGGAAACACTTGGCAGAGGAGGTTGGTTGCTCAGTGGGGGAATACCTTGCAGGTTCTTGGGTCGTCACATCTCGTGCCACCCCTGCTCACAGTCCCGCCCTGATGACACAGATCAAACTGGCCACAACTCCCAGGAGCATCACGGCGTAGCTGGTCTTGATGCTGTTGGCACCGCTGAAGTTGCACAGGGAGGTGCTGCAGCACTTGGTGGAAAAAGCTGCCACCCCGAAGTTCACGTTTGTCTCAGGACAGTCTGCAGAGCATTTCTTGGTGATCCGGTGCCCCATGTCTTTGCCTGGGTGGAGGAAAAGAAAGGAGACATGTGATCTGAGATCCTTCTTGGAGGGCTGGGCAGAGGGTGGTAGGAAGGGCGGTGTTAATTGCAATTAATGGCAGCTGTCAGGGCGTTCCACACATCCTGGGTCAAATGCATGGCACTGGAAAGTCCTTGACAGAACCCTATGTCTAAATCTGTGGTCTGGTCGACCAGGTGGTGACCGGTCAAAGGTTGGATCTTGGAGATCTTTTCCAACCTAAATGACTTTGGAATTCTGTGCTTCCTTGTAGGACAGCAGGAAAACACTGCCAATGCATTTTGAGCCCCTAAACCCACATTGTTTCCATCTGAGCCCTTTCCATCCGTCATCCCAGAGCACGTGTAGAGTCCACTCACGAAATCGGTGTGTTCCAACCACAAGGGTGGGGAGGCCGTGGCATGAGTTGCCCAGAAAAGTTGTGAATTCCCCATCCCTGAAAATGTTCAAGGCCAAGTTGGATGGGGCTTAGAGCAACCTGGTCTAGTGGAAGGTGTCCTTGCCCATGGGAGCCAGATGATCTTTAAGGTCCCTTCCAAGCCAAACCATTCCATGACCAAAAAACACCACTGAGGGATTCCCACATTGTTTGTTGTGATCCCTAAACCTCAATCATGGATTCTTTCCAAAGAGACCAATTAATCCCCTAAAAAAACCCAACTCTTTGCCGGGAATGAAATAAAGATTAAAAAAGCCTGGATGTGGTGCTGGTACTCACCAAAGCCAGCAGAGCTGTATGTGGTCGTACAGTATTTCTCATGGTCTTCACACTTGTAGGTTTTGAGGCAGTTCCAGTTGGAATGCTCGTTGTCACATGTGTAGCAAAACAGGGAGGAGGCTGGAAAAAGCACACATGGCACAGATTAGTGGTTTCCAGCAATTCCCTCCTGGGGAAAAGAAAATCGTCCAAACTATTATCCTTCCTTGCAAAATACAAGTTGCAAAGTCTGTTGTGAACAAGTTTTCACGGGAAGTGAAACAAGAGGCTGCTTTTGATTAATGGAGCTGAGAAAGCAAATGCAGAGAACAAAACAAGGTTTCCTTATTTTCTTGAGATTTTGGGGGATTAAATTGGAAGCCACGTTTTTGAGCCTGAGCAGCATTCCCTTGTGACCTTTGCTGCTCCCCAGGGTCCACACTGGCTTGGTTAAAAGCCAACCTCCAAAAGCAAAGCCCGTGACCTGCCCAGCACAGTTCTGGCAAGGAGAGGAGGAACTGGCCCTGTTGTCAGGTGAGAGCTCAATTTGAAGTATTTTCCTCTGCAAAACACCACCCAGACATGAATTAATTAATGCCTGTGACACCCCTGTGAGCAACATTACTAAACACAGCACCACAATAAAGGGAGTTCCCTGGGAGAGGTTGCTCTGGACAATGGAGAGATTATTCCTATCAGCACCTGGAACGACATGTTCTCAGGGACATTATTAACCCAGTGCTGAGCCAGGCCTGTTATTAAACCAGAAGGAGGTGGGACGTGGATTGCTGAGCACAACTGAAGCAAATCCAGTCAAAATTCCAGGCTGGCCATGAGAGGAACACGGGCGTGTGCCATCCGTTTCCCTGGAGGTGGATCCTTTTTCCTCCTGCTCAGAGTTCCCTGAAATCCTCCTCATTTTGGAGCAGGGGTGACAGAGGGAGTTGAGCTACTCTGGGGAATTCCTGTTCCTTCGTTACCAGCAGCGAACAGCTCTTGGTTGAAGGTGACCAAACCATAAACCAGGGAGGATCCTCTGTTAGGCTGAAATTTCCCTGTTGCTGCTCCTCGTGGCTCTCTCAGGCCAGGAAGGCTCTAATTTCTGCACGGAAGCCCCTCCCAACTGAGTTTAGACTTGGTTTTAGCAAGGAAACCCCTCCCAGGGATTCTCCAAAGCCCAGCTGCCGTTGCTTCAAACTCATCTCTGAAGTTGAATCTGCCCACAACTCATGGTTAGACAATTCCAGAAGCAGTTTTAAGAGAGAATTAAAAGACATTTTAGTCCCTGACTGTCACAACAAGGAGAAGAGAAGGGTTCCCCTCTGTGCTCTGGGTGTCTCAGCACAGCACTGACCATCTTGCTCTGAACCTACACGATCCTTCAAGGCCAAGTTGGACTTTGAGCAACCTGGGCTAGTGGAAGGTGTCCCTGCCCGTGGCAGGGGGTTGGAGCTGGATGATCTTTAAGGTCTTTTCCAACCCAAACCATTCTATCACTCAATGATTCCGTGCTCTTTCCTAGTGCCAGGTGTTGTCCTCCATAGCAGGAGATAAATCAGTCTTGTTGCATCCAGGCTTTAACTTCTCTTTAACCTACTGTTCATCTCTCACTCTTTCTCTACCACATGAATATTTTCAGCCTCTTCTCTCTCTTCTGGAGGTTCCCCAACCCAAGCTGTGGGCTACTGTCCTTTTGCAGGCGAAACAAACGCCAGACCTGCTGCTTAGCAGGACTATTGCATTTTACAGACCCCGGAGCTCTTTCTGATTTCCTTTTTTTTTTGCCAAATCTCACCAAGTTGTTCAAACCACTTCCTGCTGCACGTGCCTGAAAGCAACTGAAAAGCAGTTGTGCTCACTAACTGATGCAAGGAAAATCCCTTCCAGCCAGGAAACAATAACAGCTTAAGCCATTAGAGCCGCTATAAAGCCTTTCCTGCGTTTGGCCTCCACCCTCCATTAGCTGTAGTCCTGCAAATGCAGCCAGAAATAAACCTTAACGGTGCAAAAGGGCCCGTGGTGCTCCCTGGGCTTGCAGACACATGCACAGAGCCAATATTTCCCAACTGGATCTTTCCACACCATTATCCAGTTAGAGCTGCACCTCCTGTTTGAGAGAGGGCTAGCGCAGAGCGCCGTGGATCCCATTGCAAACACATTCCCAGGCACTTAGAGAAGCTCTTCCAACTCATGAGCAAAGAGCTCTTAAGCTTTCAAATATCTGCCAGCAAGCTCATTTTTTTTAATTGGAGTGTCGTTGCGGGGAGGAAAGCGAAGCTCTGGCAGAAGATGTGGTGTCGACACCAGCCACACAACCTTCCATCAACAACAGCTCCTCGAGTTTCAGCCAGGAACAAGAACAAAACCAAAGGCAGAACCCTGAGCCCAGCTTAGCATCTGTCAGCATTTTTCAGTTCGTGGCTGTCTTGAGATGCGAGAAACCAGAGTGGGGGGCTCATCTTTGGGTTAGAGGTACCTTGGCAGAACTCATCCAGAAACCAAGACGAAACCACACAAAATACTTCCAAATATCTCTTCAGAACTCACCCAGAAACAAAGACTAAACTGCATAAAATATTTCTCCCCATGACTGATACAAAACTGCACCACCAAGACCTGTCCAGCTGCAATAAAAGCTGTCAGAGCCTCTTGTCCCTGTGTTAACACGGGTTTGTGTTCCTGTGTTTTCATTCCCAGCCTCTCCAGCCTGGCCCTCCCAGCCTCCAAAGCTCCTTACCTCGCTCGGCACACAGGACTGCCGCCAGCAGGGCAACCAGAAAAGCCTTCATGGTCGAAGGAGAGCCCTCAGAGCCTCAAGAGTGTGAGATGGGGCACCACAGGAAGGTTTTATACCAGGACTGCGTTGTCTTTGCCTTCCCTTGATTACGGTAATTTGAGGTTTGGGGAGTGACAGCTCCCAAGGTGTGATCAGCCATGGGTGTGTTTGTGCGTAGGAACCTGTTACGAGGCTGCAGGTGGAAATGTTTTCTTACATCTCATCCAGATCCAATCTTTTTTTCCGAGGCCTCCTCCTGCTGACCGCGTCTGCATCGCTAATTTGGGAACCAATTTATCTGATTCAAACCTGCGGAACTCCCTTGCTGGGCTGAACCACGAAACCTGGAGCCAGGCTGGCTGGGGTGGTTTGTTGCTTGCAGGGTTGTAGATGGCACCTGGTATCCTCCACCCTTCCTCTCTGCCATGGAATATCTGTGGGAAGTGGGAGAGGAGGCAAGGAAAGATTTTTGCTGGGTTGGCCCACAGTCTCCCAGAATGATCTCACTTGGACAAAGGAAGTGCTTTGAACAGAAAAAAAGCACCGTTCCTGCAATCACAGAATCATAGGAAGGTTTGGGTCGGAAAGGACCTTGAAGGTCATCCAGTTCCAACCCTGATGCCACTCTTTGTCCCTCAGAGGCTCCCAAGGTCCAGGCAGGGATGGGGGATGATGCTTTTGTTTTGTTCTCCTTCTCTGTCTTCCAGAACCATCCAGGGTTTCCAAGCGACAGTGTTTGTTGTTACCTACAGACCAGCTCTGGACCCTGTCAGGTTTCTCCAGTCCCTCCATGACCTCTCCAGTCTGTCTGGACTCCCTCCTTCTGCTCCCACAACACCTCTTGCCAAACGATTCAGGATGCGGAAGAGGCACAAAGTGCATGGAAACACCTGCAGGATTTATGGAATGGGTGTGAAAACAACTGAGAAATAAAACAAGCCCTGATCAAGAAGGCACCTCAGCAGGACTCTTTGGAGAGAGAAATGCGGAAGGGAAGTTCAGAGTCAAGGGTTGTAAGGTCTCAAATGGTGTGGAAACAGAATAAAGAACATCCAGTTCCTCTTCGTTTTCCACAAATTACTCATAGAATCGCACAATACCCTGAAGTGGGAGGGACCCACAAGGATCATTGAGTCCAACTCCTGGCCCTGCACAGGACAACCCAAAAAATCCCACCATGTGCCTGAGAGCATCATCCAAACCCTTCCTGAGCTCTGGCAGGGCTGGTGCTGTGACCACTTCCCTGAGGAGCCTGGGAAGCAACTCCCCAAGAGCTGGTTCATGGTCTCTTCCTCTGGTCATTCCTGCAAGATCCTGGGCACTTGGACCATTCCCACCCCCTGGGATGAGTCTTCTGCTTCTGGTCCTTCCTCCTTTGCCAGTTCCTCCTTTCCTACATCAGTTTCAGCCGTCAGTGGTTTCCATGTCTGTGTCCAGAGCAGGGTGGAGGGAGTGAACATCCCGTTTTCAAGGTTTTCCACTCTGTTCTCTGACCTTGAGCATGAATCTT
This sequence comes from Sclerurus mexicanus, assembly GCA_013396755.1. Taxonomy (NCBI): domain Eukaryota; kingdom Metazoa; phylum Chordata; class Aves; order Passeriformes; family Furnariidae; genus Sclerurus; species Sclerurus mexicanus. The sequence continues at coordinate 77,211 of VWZF01002253.1, read as the reverse complement.
CAACTCCTCTTTTAGCCAGGATGTGAATGAGCCACGTGACAGATAATGGAGCAACAATATTTCAGAAATAATCTGAAAAAAAACACCCCCTCTGAACAAGATTCCTTATAAATGCTTGGATTATCAACATCAGGCTGTGGAAACACGGTCTGCTGGAGCACGGAGGGAAAGAGTAGGTATTAATCCACATGTTTGTTTTATGAATAATACGAGGGTTGTCTCAGGCAGCTGGAAAAATGGAAAACAAAACTTCCCTTGCTTCCATCCCATCAGAAATCCAGAAATGAAAATGAATGATCCCACTAAACCCGGCTCATCTTGGAGCAAATCGAGCAGAAAAATGCAGCTCCTCAGCAGGAGCGATGCACGAGCGCAGCCCACTACAAGAAAGAAGAAAGGCTTTGAAATTAAAACAAATAAATGAGCAGTAAATAAATGAGGCTGTTAAAGCAAAGTGCAGCTGAACAGAAAAATCTGCAAGTGAGAAATCGGGCTGTAGGAAGTGGAAAAGTGAGAAAGCATTTAAATAGATTAGAGAAAGGGGAGGTTAATAATAATAAACAAGATGAATATTTCACCCAGAACTGGAAAGAGAGAAGGAGGCAGTGGAGAAATATTGGTGCAAAGCATAATAAATCAAAGTAAACACACAAAGTTTGGTGGTGGTGGGGAAATAATTAAACACAGGCAAAGGGAGGGTAAGAAATAAGATGGGATGGAAGTGCCAACACTTCACTGTTGCTCCTGTGGTGGCATCACTCAGTGCTGTGCAAAATGTCCATCTTGCTATGTGCAAACACTGCTTAGGTGTTAAAAAGCTTTCTCTAAGTTCTGGGGAGATGTAGAATTCCCCAAATCCGGCCACTAATCCACTCTAACCAGCCACTGGAGTCAAAGCAAACACACAGAGACAGAGGGGGGGAATAATTAAACACAGGCAAAGGGAGGGCAAGAAATAAGATGGGATGGGACACTTGTTTAGGTGTTACAGACAGTTCTTTAAGTGTCTGGGGAGCTGTAGAATCCCCTAAATCCAGCCACTAATCCACTTTAGCCAGACACTGGAGTCAAACTGGATGGGCTCCTGTGCAGCCTGGATGGTGACAGTATCGGGGGCATCACCTGGCCCCCACCCCCGTGTCCTTGCAGGACACTACCACAGCTTTGGGAGCCACACTGGGGGCTGGCCAGCTCCCAGATGCTGTTTTTGGGCACTGTTGGCATTGCAGTCACGCCCAGGGCCACCTCCAGGGCTCTGGGCTCCCCCAGCACCGTGACGCTGCGGGGATGGTGCCTTTGGAAGCACAGAACAACCCAGTTTTTTTCAAGGAAGGGGTGGAGAGAGCTGGAAGAAAATCCAGGGCAAAGACAAGCGAGGCAGTGGGAGTGCAGATGGTGCCAGGAGAATACGGGGGGGGGAGCGTTAGAACTATTTGCCAGGGACATAAATACCAAAAGAGAGTGGGGAGGGCAAAGTGGTGAATCTTGCAGCAGAAACTGGGCCAGGTGGGTGTCACCAAGGGGGAGGTGGGTGTCACCAAGGGGGTTAAAGAGCGAACAGAGCCTGGGAGTTTTAAGGAAGAAAGATTAACCCACTTGGAGCTTGGCAGCCCACGGGGTGTGTTTGTGCCAGACCTTGGGAATGTGTTGTGCAAGGCCAGGCCTTTTTGTGTAACTGGAGCCGCACAAAGCGTGTTTTCAACCCGTGATGGAGCGGTGAGGTGGAGAGACTGCCAGATCCAGGGACCTTTAAATGTCATCTCTCTCCCCTCTCTTCCCTTTTTTTCCCTCTGGGTCCCTCAGGTGTCCTCCGTGGTGCAGAGAGGAAGCTCAGGGTTGCAAAGAGCAGCTCAAGAGGGGAAAAAAGAGGCCATGGACAAGCTGAGAAGGTGCTCCCCATGTCCCTGAGTCATGCAGATGGTGCACAGAGGACAAGAGGTCCAGCCTGACTCCAGACAACATCAGGCTGATCTGGTCATGTCTTCTCCTCCTCCCTTGGAGGGTCAGGGAAGGCTGAGTTGCTTCATCTGGATGTGCAATGGCAACAGGGTTTGTTGAAAGAGCAGAAGGGGGAGATTTTGGGATCCAGAAGCACCAGGAGAAAAGGAAGACCTGAGTGTGACATTTTGCCTTTTCCCCCTCAGGCTTGGAAGAGGCAGCTGCTCTGTTCTTCCCGTCCCAAAGCACATCTGGCACTGCAGCTGTTCTGGTAGGATCCAAACAACAGGACAGAGTTCCTCAGGTCATCCCCATGGCAGATGACAGAGCCTACCAGCTTAGGAAGGACTGGAGTAGCCCAAAGGCCACCATGTCTGCCTGAAATGCAAGGGGATCCAGGTTGGCTTCCAGGCCAGGTCACATGGAGCTTGGAGAAACAAGATCCAGTGGGTGGCAATGCAGGGGGTTGGAAGAAGATGATCCTAAAGGTCTCTTCCGACCCAAAGCATTCCATGATTTTATGATTCTGTGACTTCCATGGCAGCTGGGACAGCCACCAGGAGTTTTGCTATGTCTCAATAGTTGAGGGACTTGAGTCCTTTGGGCCCTCAGCCAAAGCCATTTTCTCACATCCCCTTAATCTCCAAGGTCCTATGAGGTGTTTCAGCCCCACCAGCTTGGAGGCTCACGGGGAGATCAAACAGCACCATCACACCTGGAGTCGACCACGGTGATTCACATCCCCACCAGCGTCCTGACTGAAGGGCCAGACCCAGAGCAGCTCCCCAAACAGGGCACAAGCCCAGCCCCAATGCCATCCATGCCATGGGGCCATCAAACGTGGCTTGGGCACACCCCAACCAGCATCACCCCGCACAGAGCCCTCACACGGGGCTGCTCCTTGCAGAGCCACGGGGATGGAACCACCCTGTCTGGAAAGAGCTTGAGAGTCATGGATGTGAATCACCTTTCTTGGATCCAGGGCCAAGGCTTGTTGTTCTGCAGCCAGGAAGGGGGATGTTGGAGACCTGCAGGGTCTGAAGGGAAAAGGGTGGTGAAGGATGGTTGGGAGGAGGACTTTCTCCCCAAATAATGAATCCCAGTCCTCCCTAAGGAGGACACCACTGGTTGCAAGAGGATTTGGGGAGAAATAGCACCCCTCTGGTGATAATTCCCACATCTGCTGTTGTTTTTTCACTGAAAGTGGGAATTTCCTTTCGCCCCAGGCCCAGCCCTCCTGATCCTCTTTCATAACATGAGGCACTAAAACAGGACTGTCCCTTCCACCGTATGATCACACAGGTCCTGACAGGTGAGGCTCTGAGCTCTCTGTGGAAATCTGGGGCTGTGATTGGCATCTCAGCCCCGCCAGGACAAATAAATACAAAAACACGACCAAAAAGCGTCACCAGGGAAGATTTTGGGCAGCCTTTTGAGGAAGAAAAGGAGGTGACAGCTGTTGTGTTTGTCTTCACAACTGTCTTAGTGATCGCTGTGTGGGTTTTTTGTTTGGTTTTTTGGGTGTTTTTAGAATAAATTTTGAGATCCTGGAGTTGCAGGGTGCTGGAGAGAGCAGTCATTTGAATCTGTGACATGTGAAACTCATCTGTGACACAGCTGTGGTGGCAGCTGGATTTGGGTGAGCCTCCTTTAAGAGAGTCTTAGTCTTCTCATTCATTTTGCTTCCATAAGACCCAGAATTTCCCAGCTCTACCAATTTTAATGTACTTTGGGTTCTGAGTGGTTCCCTGATGGGCATTTCAGGCCTGAAAATGACCCTCAGCACTGACCCCCAAGAGCTGAAATTTCCAAGGGTGAGTGAAAGCTGAGGAGAAAAGGANGTTCCCTGATGGGCATTTCAGGCCTGAAAATGACCCTCAGCACTGACCCCCAAGAGCTGAAATTTCCAAGGGTGAGTGAAAGCTGAGGAGAAAAGGAGATAAGTGAGTTTTCCTGCCTGTGGAAAAGGTGTGATGAGCTCCACAGCCAACCTTTCCACTCTTCATAGAATAACAGAATGGCTTGGGTTGGAAGGGATCTGGAAAATCATGGAATTCCAACTCCTTTGCTATAGGTAGGGTCACCTTCCAGTATCCCAGGTTGCTTCAACCTGGCCTTGGACACTTCCAGGGGTGGGGCAGCCACAGCTTCTCTGGGCAATCTGTGCCAGGGCCTCCCCACCCTCCCAAGGAGGAATTTCTTCCCGATACCTAATCTAAACCCACACTTTTTTAGTTTAAATCCATTCCTCATTGTCCTATCGCCACTCCTGATTTATTTAATCTTCTCTGGGTCGTTTCTTTCCACAAGAAAGTCCCAACTGAGAGTGGAAAAAAAACCAACGAGAGTGGAAAGACTCGTGGGAAGATCAGGCTGCTCCGGTTTCTCTCCTGCCCATCTCCTGCTGACCCAGCCAGGCACGGCACCAAACCCCGGTTGCACGGTGAGAACAAGAGCTTGGGCCAGCCCTTGTTACGTCTAGAAACTGGTCCCGCCTCATGTAATAGCCCTGCTGAAACCTCCACCACTGCCCAGGTTGGGCCAGGAGAGCAGGGCTGTCCCCGGGGAGAACCCACGCTGGGGCAGGAGCAGGAGCAAGGAAACATCCTTGGTTGAAATAATCCCAGGAGCAAGGAAACATCCTGGATGAAACCATCCCAGGAGCAAGGAAACATCCTGGATGAAACCACCCCAGCCTGATGGGTGTGTTGAGCAGGGCAGAGAAACAAAACAGTCCTATCTGAGAACACAATCAAATCCCTCACTGGGAGGGCAGATGGGCATTTTCCCAGGAGGGTTGGCCAGAAATTCCTGCCTGTGTGTTGTTTTGGTTTGGTTTTTGTTGGTTTGTTTTGTTTTTTTTTGGTTTTTTTTTTTTTTTAGTTATTATTGCTTTGGAAAAGCAGGGAATGTTGTTTTTGTTTTGGGTTTTTTTTCCTTTTTTTCTTTTCTTTTTTTTTCTTTTTTTTCCTGTGTGTGTATCAATGGTGGTGGAAAAGCAGAAGGTGGGAAAGACATTGTTTCAACTCAGGAACATCCCTGCGCGCTCCAGCTGGGTTTGGATTCTCTCACCCCATCCCCACCCCATACTCATGGGATATGGTGAGAGCAGAGCATCCCCTTGGAGCCCAAATCACAAACAAGGGCTTGCAAACCTCCTGGATGGCAACCTGGGATGGGCATGGGAATCCAAAGCCACCCACACTGATCCAGGGAGCAGTAGGAGGGTGGACAGGCCATCCTGGGTTTGCAGGCACCCCAAGAAAAGGGCACGGGAGGAACAACTCACCGCATCTCGATTTTGTGCCAGGTTTTGACTCACCCCCAACTTGTTAAAATGTCAGAAGAGGACAACCATGTCTTGAAGGGACTTTATGATGTTTCAGCAAAGGTTTGCAGAGTCTTAAAATTGAGTCTGAGCAAGGAGTGGTGTGTCCAAAGTCGCAGGCGTGGGAGAGTGGTGGCCTTGGCTCCTCAGCCTCCCTCCAGCTTTGCTTTGCAAGCTTGAGGAAGGAAAAACAGCATCTCCACTGGAAAAAAAGAGGTCAATGGAGCTTTCCAGAGCTGGACCCTCCCATTTCTGGGCTATAAACACGGAGCTTGGCATCAGGCTCTGGTTTTGCTCTCAGCCGCTCTCTCCTGCCCTCCCATGTGGAAGAAACCCAACTTTGGTTCAAGCTGAAAGGGAGGTGGGGTGAAGGAAGTGCCAAGAGAAATGAATTTGGGGTGGGTGCAGCACAAGCAGACCTGTTCTGCAGCCAAAAGCTGATCCCGTGTCCTCCAGGCATGGCTTTCACAACAGATATTGTGGGCATCTCCTCTCCTCTGACACATCCACTGCACCAAGAAGTGCCTCTGGAGTCACTCCCACAGCCAAAATCCACCTAGGACATGCCTGGTGCCCTCACTGCCACTTGGTCCTGATGGTGGGATGAGTCTTGCCCACCCTCTTTGATCCATCTCATACTCCTCTGGAAGGGTGGCCTGGAAGGGCCAAGAAAGTCCTCCCAGTCCATGTCCAGGAACAACCCATGGGCCATTTGGATGTGACCACCCTGTTTTGGGGATGGAAAGGGACACAAGCACATCACACCACGTGTCCTCACAGTTGGGGAACATTCCCTGCCTTGTGCTGTGTGGATGGAGCCTTTCCCTGTAGGATTTAACCTCAGGATCTCAGTTTCACCCGCTTCCTTTTTCCCATTCCCGCCAATGTGTGAGGTGCAGAATTCAGGGAAGAGGATTTGGGGTGCGAGGTGAGATGACCTGTGGGGACACTGCTGTGGCAGTCTCCAGCCCAGCTCCCTCTTGCTCCAGATAAGAGGGAGGACCATTTCAAGAATGCCTGAGAGATGCTGAGCACCACTCCTTGGTTTCCTTGGAAGCACGACAGGATCTCCAGGAAGCTCTGCCACCAAACCTTGGTGACTGTGGGTATTTTGGGAAATGAAATAGGGTCAGACGTAGAAAATCACCAAGCTCTGCTTCCTCTGAGCCCTTCAGCCCCACAGAGGGCAGCCAACCTTGGGGAGAACATCTGAATCCAGACACATCCCACCCAGGAGCAAGGACCACATGGCCAGGGAGAGCTTTGAACCCCTCCAAGCACAGGGAAAAGAGCAGCTTTTAAACTAAAAGAGGAGAGATTTAGATTAGACATCAGGAATAAATTCTTCCCTGTGAAGGTGGTGAGGTGCTGGAATAGAATTCCCAGCGAAGCTGTGGCTGCCCCATCCCTGGAAGTGTCCAAGGCCAGGCTGGACAGGACTTGGAGCAACCTGGGCTGGTGAAAGGTGTTGGAACAAGATGTTCCTAAAAGTCCCTTCCAACCCACACCCTTCTATGATTCTGTGATTTTTTTCTGCTGTGGGAAGGGGATAAAGACCACCATCCCTTCTCACCCCTGCTGGACTTCCAGCTGGGTGATGAGCAGAAAAGCCCACTTTCCCATTTTTTTTTCAGGGTGGAGCTCATTCCCAACCTCCTCCCTGCTCTCCCATCTGCTGTAGCTTGGGCTGTGCTGGGCTCAGCCTTCCTCCTCTCCTGTGCCAGTCCTGGGGAAGGGGCAGCTGCTGCTGAAGGGGGAGACACCTCAGTGGAACCTTTCAAGGTTTTCTGAGGACACAGAGCTCTTCATCTCACCCTGGCATTGGGCTCATTCCAGCGACCAAGTCCTGCTCTCAGGGCTCCTCTGTCCACACTGTCAGGAGACTCAAAGCTGAACAAGGGGTCCTGGATCCCATCAGACCTGTCGAGCAGCCTCAGCCCATGAGGAGACAACAAACCAGGCAGTGGCCAAGCGCCCCACGCTCTGAGCAATGGCCACACCCTTGTCTTCACCTCTGTGTCTCCATCCATCCGTTGTTAAAGCTCCTCTGTGTGATGGGCAGGCAGGGCAGGCGTGTCTTTCTGCAATGTTTGCTCCGAAGAGAGAACTGCCAGCTAAAGCTCCTTGGCACCACAGTGAGTCAAGGAACAGCATTTCTGGAGGAGGCAGCGACGTGGGAGCAGCCCCGGGCTCCGCCACAACAGGTTTCTGCGTGGTGGTGTGGAAAGGATGAGTGTTCAGCCCAGTTATAGCAGCAAGGAGCGGCAGGGGCACGGGAGAGGCAAATCTGAGGGCACAGACGCTGTGGGTGGGCACCTGAACCATTCCAGGTCCTGAACCAGCTGGATGAAACGTCCCCAAGACAGTGCTGAGATTCAAAGAGCCCTCCAGGCCAGGGAGAGAAGGTCTGGGTTGTTATCTCCACCTTTAGCACATGAATCAGAGGCACCAAGTGACTCTCCCGAGGTCAGACATGGGGAAGTGGTGGTAGAGCTCGGTTTGAAGTCTCGCCTGGACCACCTTCTTCCCAAAGAACTTGGTGAACTTCTGCCCTGCTCTGCTTCCACAGAACTGCTGAGGGCATCAGAGGGGTGCAAGGCAGGGTTAGAACCCACAAAGGGAGGAGGAAAAAGCTGGAATTTCCATTATTTCCTCCACGGTGGGTTGCAGGCACTTGTGTTTTGGCTGTGAGCCTTTCCAGAGGGAGTTAGCGGAATTTAGGACTTAGAGTGGCAGGAAGATGCTCCAGGATTTGCAAAGAGGGAATGTGTGGGCAAATCAGAAAATGGGGACAGTCACCCAGAATGGGACAGAAAAACAACAAGCACCATCTGATTTGATCCCCTCTTTACTCCCCAAAACCTCACGGGTGCCAAGAAACTCCCCTTCATGCTGCCCAGGCCCTTCCCAACAATTTTGGAGAGCCCCAAGAGCATCTCAGCCATAGGAGAGGGTGGCACAGAGGGTCTCACCCACTTCCAGGCAGCCCACGCTCTGGCTTAAACCTTGCAGGACTTCAGGATTCGGATGCAAATGCAAATATCTCCCAGCACGGGATATTCCACGCTCCAGAATTATCCCAGAATCCAAACCAAGGCACGTCCCGGTTGCCGCCGGCGTGGGAGCGAGCAGACACTGGAGCCTGGCCAGGACCTGCTGGCAGCAAGAAGGGGTTGGCACCGGCAGCATCGACCCACAGCCACCTTTCCCTGGGCTGCTTCCAACCCAGCCGCCTCATCCCTGGCTGGTTTCCCCCCTGGAATTTGCTCCGGGAGCATCCTTTCCGTCCGGGGCCACGCAGAGGCACCAGCTCCCTCTCGTGGGCTTTGTCTGGCTCCTCGTGCTGGAAACCGTCCAGAATTTCCCAGGAAAGTGGGGTTTGATGTTGTTGATGTTGTTGTTGTTGTTGTGTCTCCCCCTGTCACAATTCAGAACGTTCACTGGTGCACCAGCCACGGAAACGTGCCAACTTCCATCAAATTCCATGTCGTGGGTGGGGGTTTTTTTTATAATTTTGCCACCTTTTCTTAATTTATTTCATGTTTCTCACCGAGTCTGGGATTCAAAACAACTAATTTAGGCATGTCAAGGGTAGATCTCTCTGATTCACTTGCCCAGAGGCTCTGAAAAAAAGTTGGGAATCTCCACTGAGCCCTTCAAGTGCCATCCTTGGTGCCTGTTCTGGGAAGGGGGAGTCACCCCAGCTCTGCAAATTTCGGGGGTGGGCACAGACTGAGCCATCCAGCCTTTAAATAAGTCAGTGAAGGCCACAACATGAGCCCTCAAAGGCTGTTTCAGTGTGAAACGCTCGAAATCAAATGTGGTTTATGAAGTCAAAAGTCAAGAAAGAAAAGGAGAATTGAAATTTTTAAAAACCCTCTTTTGATTCAGACCATAAATACGCCTTGAATCCCAAGCAGTGCCAGGGATTTCAGCTTCGAGCTTTGCTTTGGTGCCCCCCAAAAGAGCAGGAATTTCTCCCAGAGCTGAACTTCTTGCAGCTTTTCCATCCAAGCCCTCAGCGGGAAGGTATCACAAGCCAAGAGAGCTGTTTGTCCATCCTGCAGCCCATCCTGGTACCTGCTGGGCACATCCAGGTCGCTTCTCCCCTCTCCATCCTCCCTGGGCTGTGTGACCCAGCAGGTCTCTCCAGCATCCCCATGGTCACCCCACAAACCAAACGAGGACCTGCGAAGAATTGGGTGACACATCTGGGGCTGCTGTGCTTCAGAAAGGTGGTTTGGTGTTTTCCTGCCTGGAATGAGACACATCTTGGTGGTGTGGGGGCCGCAAGTCCTCATCTGATGTCCCCTCTGCCATGGACCTCTGCATGGGGAACTTCTCCCCCTTTTTCAAGGCTTGATGGCTCCATCCCAGTTCTTCTCCAGACTTGCCCAGGCACAGCGTGGAACAGGGCTGAATTTACCCCCTGGCTTTGGCTGTTGGGGGCTCTGAGTTGGTCACTCTGATGGCAAAGGTGAAGGGTGACAACCACACGCAGCAGGTCCAACTGTCCAACATCCCAAAGAAGCCACGTCACCGCTGCCCCTGATGTCCACCCAGTGCATCCCTTAGGTATTTAAAGTGCTGGTTATTATCTGCACCCAGGCCTTTATTATTCCATTTATCATTGTTTGTTGCCTCATCTCCGTGCCACGTGTTCCTGCTGCTCCAGCCGCTGAAAGGACCCTGTGTTTGCTTTGCGCTGCCCCTTCTAAGTGCCAAGCTGAGGCACTTCTTTCCCCAAGGACCTTTTCTCCACGCCTTGGAGGACAACAGCTCGCTCTTGCCTCTCTCTGCATGTCTGGATCATTGGGTACCCCCTCCCCAAATTCCTGTGTGCTGATTGTCCGTGGGTTCTTTCTCCCTTGCCTCTCTCTCACCATCACCGTCACGTTTTTGGATGGGGTCACAGAAGCTCAGTGCAGTCTGTAGTGATGAAAACAAGTTCTTTTCCAAATCCCTTCCTGTTTAGGGTCCTCCAAGAGATTTTCAAACCCAAGGGCTGAATTCTGCCTTGAACGACACAGCAAAGGGTTCAGGCTCAGGGTAATTTAATGATTGGCATCTCTCTGTGGCCAAAATTGGCCCTAATTCCTGGGCAAAATTAGTGATTAGGAATCACACCCTCTTCTTCTTCCTCCCTGGGCATCTCAGACGAGGAGTAATTGCCACCAGGGTTGTTCTGCATTGTGGGAGGAGGGGAGATTTCAATATCCTTGAGCTGCAGTGCCCTTTGGGCAAGGGAATTACGGAATTATGGAATAGTTTGTGTTGGAAGGGACCTTGAAGATCATCTCATTCCAATTCCCCTGCCATGGTCCACTAGACCAGGTTGCTCCAAGCTCTGTCCAACCTGCCTTGAACACCTTGAGGGATGGAGCAGCCACAGCTTCTCTGGGCAACCTGTGCCAGGTATTAAAGACTTTCTTCCTAATATCCAATCTAAACCTCCTCTCTTTTAATTTGAATCCATTCCTCTCGTCCTACCATTACATACTGTGGTTAAAAAATAACCCTTTGCTCTTCAGCCCTGCCCAGGATGATTTATTTCCTCTCATATCAGCCAGGGGACACAGGAAAGCTTTTCTGCTGCAAAGGCACAGCAAATCAAGCAAAAAAAAAAAAACCCCAACAAAAAACCAGCCAGTTTTTGCTTTAAAGCAGCAAAAAAATATCCTTTTGTGATTTCCTGCAGGCTTGGGGGGGGGCAGGGGGGCTCTGTCTCTGCTACTGCAGGACTTGTAAATCCAACACAATGAAATATTAATTATTAGAGTCTGTCCAACTGGGATTCCTCGGTGCTTTCAGAGAGCTGAATAATTCTGGCACACACGACAAAAACCACACAAGTCCCTTTTTTATTTTTTTTTCAGTACTTCTTATGAGAAAATAACTGTGTGTTGAGTAAATTGGAGCTTTTGAGCATTAGGGTTGAGGGAGGGGAAGGGGCTTCGATATCCACAGGGTGAGAAATGGGAATTCCTAAAGAGGGGATAAGAGAAATTGGGGTCTGAAGAAGGGGTAGAAGGAGGTGCATCACCCAGTGGAGCTCCTTGGCACCGAGATCTGCCCTCCCAGCAGGGCATAACTGTGAGCAGGGGCGGGTAAAGGAGAGTTTGAGTGGATTAATAAGAGAGAGACTCATCTCTGAAGATTCCTGTTATGCGGCACTTGAGAAGAAAATATTCCTCCAGCCCAAGGCAGCCACGCTCAGCTCAGCTCAAAGCCCCTTTTGTCCCCCTTGTTTACCAGGGCTGGGTTTGAAGCACAACACAGAACGTCATTCCTTGGCTCAGGAATGGTTTGTATATTCGGGAGCCTAAACTGACTCGAGTTAAAGCATTTTCATGACTTTTCCAGGGGAAAATTCCTCCAAAAAGTGCTGCTTGGGAGAAAAAAGAGGCACTCAGCAGTACCTCTGGCAATGAAAAATCTCTGCGTTCTCATAGTTGTTCATTTTTCTAGCTTCTTTTTACCCTCATTTCTCTGCAGCCTCTGGAAACATCTACGTGAAATATTTGGCCTCTCTCAAATCCGTGTCTCTCTTGTAAACCTCTCAAATGGTCCTCAGCAGCTCGACCCCGAATGCTTCAAATACTTTTCGTGAGGCGAATTGGAGGATCAGCACCGACCTCTGCTCTCCTGTGACCAGTGACAGGACCAGAAGGAACGGCTGGGGCTGTGCCAGGGGAGGATTAGGTCGGATTTTAGGAAAAGGTTCTTCATCCAGAGGGTGTCTGGGCACTGGAACAGCCTCCCCAGGGAAGTGGCCACAGCTCCAAGCCTGCCAGAGTTCCAGAAGTGCATGGAGAAAGCTCTCAGGCACCTGGTGGGATTCTTGGGGGTCCCTTCCAACTCAGGACATTCCGTGACCCTGTGCTTACCCTGCAGTTGCTTTGGGGGATGTCGGAGGGAAAGACAAATGCACGGATTGCTGGAAGACACAATTCCAAGTGGTGGGTCCGGGGCAGTTCTGTCCCTGGGTGAGGTCACTCGGCTCCAGCAACACAAAGCAATGTGCAGAGAGGGTTGCCCAGGGGTGCTGAAAGTGGACAGGGGGGGCAAAGACCAGCAGATGTTCGTGCAAATGGTTTGCAGCACCACTTGGATAAAAAATGTGGCACCCAAGGCAGAGCCAACAGCGAGAGGTGTGTGGGTGACGTGTCTGGCTGTTCACGGGGCTCAGGGGGTGTCACTGTCTCCGAGCTGAGGGAGGGACAGGATGAGAGCAGAGAGCTGCAGGGGAGGAGTTGTGACTGTCACCCATCACAGGCTCAGGCTCTTTCGCACAGGAAGCTTTTCCCCTTCCCTGGCAGCCACCCCCTGACTTTGCACAGTTTCCCCTCTGAGCTGATGCGGAACAGTTGATATTTTTGCCCGCTCTCCTCCCTTAGCTTGGAAGCTGCACCCAAAATACGACAAAACTGCGGGAGAAACCCCTCTAGAGATGCAGGACGTGCAGAAGCACCTCCCACCCCCAGGCTGCAGGACAGAGCGCGGCCACTTCTCCAAGAAGCTGCAGGGGCGACAGAGCTTGGGCGTGAGAAGCAGGCGAGAAGCCACAGGTTGGGAGGCAACGCAGGGCAGGAGGTGGTGGCCGTAATATTTTATCTATTCCACGGCATGTTCCATGTCCAAACCCTCCTGGGGGAGTTTGGCCGTGCTCTTCAAGCCTTCTCCCACCACAGCTGAGGAGGTGAAGAAGGACACTGGGCTGGGACTGCCTGGCACTTCACTGCCGGGCCAGCCTCGGCCCTGGGCACGCACTCAGGTTGCACAAGAAGGTTTGGCAGCAATGGGAGGTGTAGGAAGCCAGGCCCAGGCTGAAGTTGTGGTGTGGACAGGTCTCAGAGCACTTCTTGGTGATCCTCTTCCACAAGGACAAAAAGCCTTGCCCAAAGGAGGGAGAGAGCAGGATTAGCAATGGGGGTTTGTGGAGTGCTCCTCTGTTTTTTGCAGGGAGATGGATCAATGGGTCCCTCTGTCCCCCCACCACCCCAGAGACCAGCAGGACACCCACTCCAGCCCCACCAGGTGACCTCCTACACCCTTCAATATCCTTGCTGGACACCTCCCAGTGCAGACCCTCATGCCAAAGCTTTCTTAGGTACGATGGCATCCATGAGCCATCGTTCATTCCTGGCTTGGAGACACTTTTCCAGGCTCTTCTGCTTGAAGGAAATAGTTCTATTGTCCTCTGTATCTGGGTTGTACCAGAAATAGTGTCACCAGTGGGACCAGGGCAGTGATTGTTCCCCTCTCTCAGCACTCCCGAGGCCACACCTCAAATCCTGGGATCAGATTTGGGCCACTCATGACATGAAAGACATTGGGAAGTTGGAGCAGCTGGAAGGGAACAGAGCTGGGGAGGGGTCTGGAATATCTGGGGGCTCAGCCTGGAGAGAAGGAGGCTCAGGGGGGACCTTCTCACTCTCTTCAGCTCCCTGACAGGAGGGGGAAACTGGGGGTGGGTCGGGCTCTGCTCCCAGCGAACAAGGGAGAGGACAAGAGGAAATAGCCTCAAGTTGTTCCCGAGGAGGTTTAGGATAGACATTGGGAAAAATTTCTCCACAGAAAGGGTTGTCCAGCCCTGGCACAGCTGCCCAGGGCAGTTGTGGAGTGACCATCCCTAGAAGCGTTCAAAAAATGTGCGGACATGGTTTAGTGGTGAACACGGTGGGGATGCTTGGCTGATGGTTGGACTTGATGACCTGAGAAGTCTTTTCCAGCCTTAACAATTCTGTGATTCTCCATCTCTCTACACCTTCTTGTCCACTCTGACTGCTTGGTTTTTTTCATCTCCTCGTCTAATCAAGGTTCAAATTTATTTATTCTTCCTCTGAAGGATCATTCATCTTCTCCCAGTGTCCCTTGCTTTTCCATGCAGCAAACCCCAAAGGCTAAAGGGGACAATCCCAAAGTGTGATGAGGAGGAGGGTTTCAAACCATCAGCACTGCCTGGTTGGGTTTCCAAAGACTCCACCTCCGACACGTGCTTCCCAATGACTCCCCAGCCCATCCATCAACACGGGGCAACCACATCAAATGCAGCCCAAGCCCCACATCCCGTTCCTGAGTCCCCATGAGGGGGATACACCACCAGAACATACCGATCCCCACCGAGGCCACGTTGGTCACGCAGTACACGTCCTTGTCCGAGCACTTCTCGGCCTTCAGGCAGCTCCAGTTGCTTTGTTCCCAGTTGCAGGTGTAGCAATGCAGGGCATTTGCTGCAGGAGGAGACACAAGGTATGGAAGGTGGAGATGAAATCGTCCTGGCCTCTATCAGAAAGAGTGTGGCCAGCAGGACCAGGGCAGTGGTTGTCCCTCTCTCAGCACCACTGAGGCCACACCTTGAATCCTGGGGTCAGTTTTAGGCTCTCCATGACAAGGGAGACATTGAGGGGCTGGAGTGTGTCCAGGGAAGGGAATGGGGATGAGGAAGGGTCTGGAGCACCAGAAATGGCTGAGGGAGCCAAGGGGGTGAGAAAAGGAGGTTCAGGGGGCACCTCTTTGCTCTCCACAACTCCCTGACAGGACTGGGGAGACAGGGGAGGGTCGGGCTCTGCTCCCAAGGGAACAAGTGATAGGACAAGAGGAAACAGCTTCACGTTGCACCAGGAGAGGTTTAAGTTGAACATCGGGAAGAATTTCTTCATGGAAAGGGTTGTCAAGCATTGGAAGGGGCTGCCCAGGGAGGTGGTGGAGTCCCCACCCCTGGAGGTGTCCAAGGAATGACTGGATGTGGCACTCAGTGCTCTGGGCTGGGGGACAAGGTGGTGATGGGTCAAAGGTTGGACCTGATGATCTTGGAGGTCTTTTCCAACCTGAATGATTCTGTGATTCTGTGAAACCCCACCAGTCCTGGCAGCAAAATTATCACCTTCTTCTCCCTGATTCCCAAATGCCTGAGGTGCAGGTGTGATGGAAGGGATGGAGCTGAAAGACCCAACC
Source organism: Sclerurus mexicanus (assembly GCA_013396755.1). Lineage (NCBI taxonomy): Eukaryota > Metazoa > Chordata > Aves > Passeriformes > Furnariidae > Sclerurus > Sclerurus mexicanus. Next base: position 61,988 of record VWZF01002253.1, on the reverse strand, counting down.
CACTGTGCCATCTTCATGCTTGGGTATTTGCACCAACCCATGGATCATGGACACACATCTGTGCCCACACTGATGGTGCAAGTCCTCCCCTCCTGCCCTGCACTCAAAATAACACCACGATGGGCCAAGGGTCTCCAAAGAACATCAGTTACAGAGTCATAGAACGGTTTGGACTGGAAAGGACCTTAAAGATCACCCAGTTCCAACTCCCTGCCATGGGCAGGGACACCTTCCACGAGACCAGGTCTCTCAATGCCATGTCCAGCCTGGCCTTGGACACTTCCAGGGATGGGGCAGCCACAGTTTCTCTGGGCGACCTGTGCCAGGGCCTCACCACCCTCACAGGGAAGAATTTCTTCCCAATATCTAAACTAAATTTCCCTCTTTCAGTTTGACGGGCCAAGGATGCTGACTTTGATGTGATACCTGGAGCAGGGGAGGGAAGGGGGTGCTGGGATGTCCCAAGGCCTGGGGTCACCCTTTCTAGTTCTGGAGACTATTGGGCTGCAGCCTAATTAGGCAGAAAGCACTGGCAGATGAATAAGGTTAATTGGGATCTCCACAGCCTAAAGAAGTGAGGCTCCCACACCCATGGGTGGGACATCAATGCCCTCAAACATATATCCAACACCAGGGTTAAAGACAAAAGAAGGTGAGGAAGAGGGTTTTTAACTCTCTGCTGTGACAATTCAGCCCTAACACATGTGAAGTGTCACATTTCAGTTTTCCTGCCTGTATTATCCAGCATGGATTAGACCAATCTTCATTTGGCACCGAGGACAAACTCTCAGTCTCCCAGGCCTTGCTAACACTTGGAAATCTGTCAGAATCACTACTCTGGTGAGTGGACAAAGCTAAATAGCAGAAAGGTATTCTTAGGCCACAATGAGACTGAAACAACTACTCCAAGAAATTATTTCTCTGCACCAGACAACGTGGCAGAATTCCAAGTGTTGGCAAGCCCTGCCCCTCCTTACAAAATGAGGATAAGGTTTAATTCTCTCTGGTTGCTTGACTGTCTGGTCTACAGAGGATGTAAGATCATATTCCTTAAAAGGGCTCTGATTTAATTTGACATCACTCTGTGAAATAAAATGAATAACCTACAGCACAAATAACATGCAAATACCAAATATCCCACCATAAGGCTGCTTAACTATTCAATCCACCACCCAACTTCTTTCTAATTCCCCAACTTTTTTTCCCCCCAAATCTCTGAAATCAGCGAGCTTCTCAGGTCTCTGAGATGGGAGGAAACAGCTGCACGAGGCCAGATGTTGTAGATGTGGCCCCATCCTGTGGCTGCTGGGAACCGGGTGCTCAGCTGGTTGCTATTGTACCATGTTGTCTTCATCAAGATTTAGACACAACCACAGCCTTGCACCACCTCAACAGCCAAACTCACAGGAAAGCCTCTTACCGGAGGCAAAACAGTGGCAACTGCCTCCGTTTCTTGGTCTTGTTTCCCCAAAAATCCAGCAGGACGGGGAAATTTTCCGGCAGGACGGGGAAATTTCCCAGTGGGAAATTTGCACGTCCCGACTGAGATTACAGATAACAAAAGCCAAAGAGGAGCCCCGTGTCCTTCAGCTGCACCACTGCAAGAGCTGAGGTGCCCTCTCCCAGGATTTCTTTCCTCCCTGCCTTTAAAACACCCAGTGACACTTTATCTGGCAGCAAACGGTGTCACCTCACCTTGAACAGCGCAGAGGATCAAAGCCAGCACCGCAAGGAGGGAGGACTTCATCTTCTCCCGGTCGTCTCCGCAGCCCAGGAAAAACACCCTCACCTGGGGACAGGATATATATCTTCCCTGCCTTTGGACTGGGTGATGATGAAGACAACAATTTGGAAAGAGTGGGCAGGGATCATGCGTTGGATGAGAGGCCAGGAATGCACATGGGTTGTTTTCTCACCTCGGCTTTGCCTCCAGGCTGAGAGGAGTGAAAGCACCCTGGGAATTCACACCATTTATCGCCTTTAATGTTTTAATTTCCCTATGCTCAGGCTGGAAGTGCTGCCGGTGCCTGAGCAGGGATTTTGTTCTCTTCAGCTCCATCTAATCATCACATCTGTGGTTGGATAGTTCAGTTGAAGCAAAATGACATGAATTAGTGGCTTCATCCTGGTGCACTATTGCCACGTGCCTTTCCAGGGTTAGACCTGGAGAAGTCCCAATATCTGCAGTCAGATTAAACCCAGCTGTATATTCATGGTGACAATCTAAACAGGAAATGTCTTACAATGTCTTGTTTGCCCGTAAAAGTTGCTGGTTACCTGCAAAGTCCTAAATCAAAGAATCAGAGAATGGTTTGGGTTGGAAGAGACCTTAAAGACCATTTTGTTTCACCCCTCTGCCATGGGCAAGGACATCTTTCATTAGACCAGCTCAAGTCGGCATCCAACCTGGCCTTGAACACTTCCAACAAGGGTTAAAAATATCTTTGTCCCCTTTCTCCATGGAGCATCCAATTCAAAGTCCTGTCAGACGCCAGTCAGGCATGATGTTCTCAGCCTTGATAGTTTCTCTGCATGTTTGGGTGGAGCTGGAGCTGACAACTTCACCCCTTCCAGGGCTTCCATTTGCCTGCCTGTCCCACTTCTGCTTCCAAGGAAAGAGTTATCCGCAGGTTTAGTTCTGGATATCAGATTCATGTCCATGAATCACCAACTCATCAAGCCACCAAAGAGCAGGGAGGGTGAAGCAGGAGGAGCCCCTTGGAGCGGAGCCACTTGTGCAATCAGGTGTCTGCTCATCCCTTCCTCCTCCACCCTGCAAGGCTTGGGGTGCAGGAAAGAGAACAGAGACCCACTGCAACTCACAGCCTGGGATTTAGAACATGGAGAAGCAGGAGAAGGGGCAGAGGCTCCAAAAATATGTGGAAGGAGGATTAGATGGATGAGGTGGGGGGATTAACGATTAGTTTCTTGGCAGGAGATAAATCAGATGAGCAAGAGTTCCTCAAGCAGGGCTGATGCTCATCAGAGACATTTAGAGCATCTATGGGATCAATCACTGCTCATCACGGTGAAGGCATGGCCAGAGGGGGTTCAAAGAGACACCAAAATCCAGAGCAGCTTCCTTTCTAAGGCAAGAAAAAGGTGGGGTGATTATTGCACTGAGCTTTTTTTGGTGGATTTGCAGATATTTTTGAGGTTTCTGACGCTGGTGTCAAACCACCAGCTCTGCTGACGTAAAACAGGATCAACAGGATGGTGAAGTCAGCGTGATAACCCCACGAGCACCAACCACTCCTCTCCAATGGACAGACACTTGGGTGTGGAGGGGACAAGCCACAGCCCTTGCCCAAGACATGGAAATCCTGCCAGGCTCTGGGACGGAATGCCAGCAGGAATGCCAGGGAAGGTGTGTCAGTCCTCCTAGATGTCACAAGGCAGTGACCAAAGAGCAAGACCTGTCCCAGGGAATAGGGGTTGGCCAATGTGATTCACTGTGTCGTGTCACCGGGCTGGGATGTCACCTGGAAATCGGCCTGGGAAGCCACGGCTCAGCATCCTGCAGCAGTGGGAGCACCCTGGCAAAGCTCTGTGCTCATAAAGAAGGTTGGTTTACCCAGATTTGACTGTTTTTCTGGGGGGAAAATGAAAAAATAATTGTGTTATTTATTCTCCAGTATGATTTAGGCTGTTGTCCAGAGAGGTTGTGGACTCCCCATCCCGGGAGGTGTCCAAGGCCAGGTGGGACGGGGCTTGGAGCAGCCTGGAATAGTGGAAGGTGTCCCTGCCCATGGCAGGGGGTAGAACAGGAGGATCTTTAAGGTCCCTTCCAACCCAAACCATTCCATGATTAACAGGGATTATTCCCTCACTTCCAAGGACTGGTGGCACGAACATCTGTCTGTGTGAACATCTGTCTGACACAGAGCCAGCAAGGAGTCACCAGCTCCAGGGATTCAAATCTGTTCCTCACTGGCAGCAGGGCCATGGGAAGTGGTCCACCACGGCTCTGCTGGCAGAAGTGTTTTGGTGGACAAGTTGAATGATGGACAAACATGCACACTGGGAGACTTGACACTTTGGGGGCTGCCAGTGGCCCATGGAGCCAGATATTTGGGAAGTTACCATCCCGGCCTCGGGTATGTCTGATGCACCTGTGAGGGGTGGGATTGCCATGGCTGGAATTTCCTCAGAGGCACATGGGAGTCTGAGGGTGGTGGTGTCACCACGCTGGGTGGCCAACACACGAGAACAGCAGGATTGGAGCACGGGGGACACTGCTTGGTTGGGTCAGGGCAGAGAGCTGGAAAAATGTGTCCCAATATCCAGCAAAATGGGGCAGAAATGAAAGCTGGAAATGAAATATATCCAGGACCATCTCCAGCATGGAAGCCAAGAGGTGGATTATCAACAGACTCGTGGGAATAGCCCTTCCTTCGTGCCACCTGCTGTGTTTTATTCCAGATATCACATGGAATATTGGCAGTTGGGCCATGTTAAAACCTTGCCCAGGAACGTGCTGACAATTAAAATGATTAATTAAATGTTATGGATGGTGGCGTTCCAGACAAGGGATGTTCCTGGCAACTGTTTATTTCCCTAGCTTGGGTTCATCCTTAGAGGTCAGACCCTTGCAGGGATGTGAATCACATCCGTCGGGATGCTCCCTGGTTTTACTCTTGGCTTTGGAACACTGCACTGCACCGGCTGTAAATGTGGATTTATTTGCCTGCCCTCTGGAATGTTCCAGCCGTTGAGTCTTCCTGGATGCAGAACAGAGAGCAGAAGTCAAGGAAAAGGGACCTCAGTCTGGGTTCTCCTCACAACAGGCTTTGGGACAAATGTCCACATGTGGAATCACAGCATCAAGGAAGGACAGGAACATCATGGCTTGGTCTCATGGGATCTCTTCCTTTTATGTGCCCTGGTGTTTTCACTTGCTCGGCTTCCTTGGGGTCACCCGCCTCATCACCGCAGAGGTGGCACCTCAGAAGGTTCCCACACAATTCCATCTATCCCAATCCATACACGTTGCCATTTCCTGCCCAATTTCTAATGGATTTGGTTCTCAGCACCAGCTACGACTGCACCACCGTGGATTTTCCAGCCCTAAATAAATCCCATTGAAGCAGTTGAAGAATTTAAACCTGTCTTGGTCCCTTCATTTTGGGGGGGTTTGGGAAGAGGAAGGGTCCAGGTCAACATGGTGCCACTTGTTTTTTGGCAGGATTTAAGGCAAACATTGCCCTGGGAGGAGAAGAGGTGGCTCTGTGTGCTGAGCACCTCCTGGGTGAGTGCAAGATCCAACTCTTCCCATCCTTGAGTCCAGTGACAGTGGCTGAAGAGTGATTTTTCCTCCTGTGTTTTGCTCCATCTTTTCCCTTCTCCGTAGGGATTTACTGCAATTCCAGTCTCATTCTTTGCACCCTTCGTGGTTGTGACCTCCTCAAAATCAGGACAGCACAGTGAGTTGCCACCACCACCCCCCTGACACAGACCTGTCCTCCCCTCAGACCCTCCCAGGTGTTCCGGTGCTCAGTTCCCAGGAAGCCAAGGGGAGTTTGGAGCTAATCTTACCCATGGATTTACTGCTAATTAACCCTTTCCCTACCAAACTACTTGGTCCCTGTGGCTGCTCCTGCCAATCTCCCAAACATTCCTCATCCCAGGTGCTTCCCACGGGAGTCCCACTATGGGGAAAAGACACTTCAAGCGTGGGCAGCCCAGGGCCGGGTTACACCAAGGTGTTGAAATCCTACTGAGAACTTGCCCTTTGGCTTCCTCCCTTTGAGGGCAGGGCTGGGAAATGGTGCCCCAGGGCCATCCCAAATCTCTGCTTATGAGCACTTCCTGATTTTAGGGTGTCTCTGGAGCTCCTGGATCAGCCAAATCCCAGGTGGGTCTGGATTAAGTCACACAAAGGATTACACCTGTCATTGGGGCCGTTAATAGGGATATCCAGCAGTGGTGTGAAGCTCCAGAGGAGGTCACCACCCTTCCAGCTGCCCTGGAGGTGGGACCACACTGTAGAGGAGCTGTCACAGAGGCAGTGCCATCGATGATACATGGAAAATCCATGCCCAGTTCCAAGGGCTGTCCCACAAATGTCCACACTGTTTAACTGCTCACGTGCTCCTCAGCGTGGTTTTGACCAAGCAGGACCATCCCTGAAAATCCCACATCTATTTCCAAGTGGGATTTTGGATTCATCCTTCTTATTTTAGAGGGAGAAAACTCCTTTATACAGAGGGTCACCAGGTGACCCCAGGGCCAGGAACTGTCACAGGGTGTTTTGTTTGCTAATATTCCATCCTCACACTGTCCCCGACCTTGTCACGACCAAACTAAAACAATACCATTGGAAATCCAAATCCATTATTTTTCCAGACTGTTTTTTTTTCTCCCCTCTAAACCTTCAGGAATCTCTGCCTGGCTGAAGCACTAAGAGACACACCGAGAGAGCTGGGGCTGTGCTGATCAGGATTGATCCTCCTCCTACTCACCTCAATTTGTAGTTGCAGGAACGACTTGTTCCAAAATCTTGGCCCTGCTGTGAGTCAGCTCTCAGTAAAAAGAGAGAATAAACACAATAGGCATCTTGGAATTATTTTCCTGTAATGGTGAAAGCAGGGGGAATATTTACATGGGATATTGGGATGGAATTCTTCCCTGGGAGGGTGGGGAGGGCCTGGCACAGGTTGCCCAGAGGAGCTGTGGCTGCCCCACCCCTGGAAGTGTCCAAGGCCAGGTTGAAGCAACCTGGGATACTGGAAGGTGACCCTACCTATAGCAAAGGAGTTGGAATTCCATGATTTTCCAGATCCCTTCCAACCCAAGCCATTCTGTTATTCTATGAAGAGTGGAAAGGTTGGCTGTGGAGCTCATCACACCTTTTCCACAGGCAGGAAAACTCACTTATCTCCTTTTCTCCTCAGCTTTCACTCACCCTTGGAAATTTCAGCTCTCGGGGGTCAGTGCTGAGGGTCATTTTCAGGCCTGAAATGCCCATCATGGAACCATCCAGAACCCAAAGCACATTAAAATGGGTAGAGCTGGAAAATTCTGGGTCTTACGGAAGCAAAGTGGAGGAGAAGACTGGGGTTGTGTTGGAGGACAGCTGAGAAGGCTCACCCAAATCCAGCTGCCACCACAGCTGTGTCACAGATGCGTTTCACATGTCACCAGCCTGGCAGGTTCAAATGACTGCCCTCTATAAAAAGGCTTTGAACCACACCCCAAGTTGAGGGACAGTTTTTGATGATGAACCTCTTCATGGAATACCTGGGGAAGAAATCAGATAAAACCAGCCCACGAATCCTAATCCCAAGAGCAAATCCTGACTTTACTGTGTCAGCAACCTGTGATGTCCCCCAAGTCCATGCGAGTTGAGATGCTCATTTAACCATCCTCTGCCTCACTAGTGAAGCAAAGAAATTGTTGGGCTTGGTCTGTGAGTCAAAGGTGTCCAAGTTCTCCTAAAGGCCCATGGAAGGGGAATTTTTTAGACCCCAGAGTACTGGAGCAGAAAGGGAGGGAGGACACAGGGAAGGGACAGCCAGCAGGGCTGGGAGATCACAGCCCAGGCAGATCATGGCAGTGGCACTCACTTGGCACCTCCCTTCTTACACAGGTTGCCTCATTTTCGGTCTATGGGGAAGTGCTTGGGTTTGGTTGGTGCAGGTGTAGGACATCAACAAGTCGGCGACAGGAGAGGTACATCAATGACCTGCATGAGATCAAAGCAAGGAACCCCCTCCCCAGGCGGGTCCCAAAGCAAGGAACCCCCTCCCCAGGCGGGTCCCAAAGCAAGGAACCCCCTCCACAGGCGGGTCCCAAAGCAAGGAACCCCCTCCCCAGGCGGGTCCCAAAGCAAGCAGCCCCACCCCCCCCAGGTGGGTCCCAAAGCAAGGAACCCCCTCCCAGCTGGACCCTTCAGGCCATGGAAAAAGATGGAGATTTTGCAATTCTTTAGCTGAGGGGGCAGTTTAACTGCCCAGGGCTCTCCAGTTCCACCCCAGGCCCCATCCCATAATCCCAGACCTCCCTCCTCTGCACCACATCCCACATCTCCACTCCTCAAGACTTCTGTTGTTGCACCAAGTTGGAATTCCCCTTCTCTGTGTCCTTGGGTCGGAGCCATAAATATTTCATTCTGCACTGAATTATGGCTTGTTATTGTGGCTTGTTGCTGTTATTTATATAAATGTTCATCTGCACTAAACAAAGATGCACGAAAGTAAAGCAAATTAGCCAGAACCACTCGGTCAATTAGAAAAATTGCTCTTCCCACTCAGCCAAGATTAAAAGAAGAGCCTCAGGCAGGTCAGGACAAACTCAGTCAGAGCAGATCTAACCAGGCTCAACACAGAGGTTTTACAAACTCAGGACAAAGCTAAGGGATCCTTCGGGGAATCCCAGAATGGTTTGGAAGGGACCTTAAAAACTATCTTGTTCCAACCCCATTCCATGGGCAGGAACACCTTTCAATATCCCAGGTTGCTCCAACCTGTCCTTGGACATTTCCAGGGATGGGGCAACCACAGCTTCTCTGGGAATTCCATCCCAGCTCCTCACCACCCCCCCCAGGGAAGAATTCCTTCCCAATGGCCCATCTAACCCTGCCCTCTGGCACTGGGAAACAATTCCCTGTATCCTGTCCCTCCAGGCCTTGTCCCAAGTCCCTCCTCAGCTCTCCGGGAGCCCCTTTAGGCACTGGAAGGGGCTCTGAGGTCTCCTTGGATCCTTCTCTTCTCCAGGCTGGACATTCCCAGCTCTCCCAGCCTGTCTTCAGAGCAGAGGGGCTCCAGCCCTTGGAGCATCTCCTTGGCCTCCTCTGGATTTGCTCCAACAGCTCCACATCCTTCCAATGCTGGAGATCCTGGAGCTGGATGCAGTGCTCCAGATGGGATTTTGGGAGACAGGAATACCCAGCAGACAATATCAAATTAAAGTCCTAAGGGGTAAAAACCAACCTTGGCTTAGGCTCTCACGGGGTAAAACCTTGAGCCAAGTTATTCTCTGTTCTATTTATGGAATTAAATCCCTTGCTTTGGTCAATTTTGTAGTGTTATTTTTTTTCCCAGCACACAGGAAGACACAAAGAGGATGACCCAGCACAGCCCTTGTAAAACTTCTTTCAAAGGTGATAATACAGAGAAAAATAATTAGGGAATTAAAAAAAAAAGAAGAAAATAAAAATAACTTCTTTGCACAGCCAGGGACTCCGGGGTTGTGCAGCCTCAGCCCAGGCTCATTGTTTGCTTAAAGGGTCACAGTCCACAGCCTGCCCAGCTGGCTGTGGGGGAAAATGGAACTAAATCATGGCTCTGTGATCCAATACAGCATCCCATGGGAGAAGGAAGAGAAGCCTAATTAAAAAAATGGGATTGTGCCAAGTTCCTGGGCAAGGAAGAGCAGCCAGACCTTCTGGGTCCAATTCCTCTCCCCTCAGCACCTCCAGACCTCACCCCCAGCAGCAGCAGAATTTGTTAGTGAGGGCACTCGAGTTCATTCCACGTCTGGTTTTGTCAGAAATCCTTGGGCATGAAGAACTGCAGGACCCTGAGATGCGCAGGAGAGGATGGAGGGCGAGATTTAACCCCTCCAGCTCCTCCCTCCAACCCAAGGGGAACAAACTGGGGGAAGTCAAGGATCCGTCTGTGCCAGGGATGGAACAGGAGCTCTAATTAAAGCTGTTTGGGGTCATTTCCACCCCATCCTCTCCCACTTTGGCAAGCCAAGCCTTCAGGAGTTAAAAAGTCCAGCTTGAGAAAGAGGTGGAAGAGATGCCACCGACAGCTTTAAAACCAAAGCAATGAGCTCATTCAACTCTAAGTGACCCCCGGGGAAGGGATTAGAGATTTCCTTGTCTATCTCACCTTGGCACGTAAATCTCCTGCCCTGTTTGTTGAAGGAGTGCTGAATGCCACCCATCCATCTGGAAACACGGCATTTTTTGGGAAGGCATCAGCTGTCTGTTTCACCACCCCTCCTGCACCACAGGGCAATCCCTGGGAACCTCTGGAAGCTGCTACACAGTCTGCAGGGAGCTCTTGGAAGAGCAATTTTTTTACACCCAAAGGTCACCAGGACAGGGGGAATGGCTTCCCACTGCCAGAGGGCAGGGCTAGGTGGGATATTGGGAAGAAAGTCTTCCCAGGGAAGGGATGGAATGGAATTCCCAGAGAAGCTGTGGCTGCTCCATCCCCTGGAAGTGTCCAAGGCCAGGTTGGAGCACCCTGTTCTACTGAAAAGTGTCCCTGACCATGGAAGGGGGTTGGAATTCCTTGATTTTTAAGCTCCCTTCCGACCCAAACCCATTCCATAATCCCTCTCTTTGCAAGCTTGTGGCAGCAGAAGGAACTTATGATCCCTCTTGCAGCTGTGAGAGCATTTATCCAAAGGCTTATTTCTGAGCCAAGCCAATCAATCATAATTGCAGTTTAATCCAGACTTGGATTAGGAATATTAACTAAGTAATTTATTGGGATTTCTCATGCCCCAGCTTGCAGAGGCTCAGGATTAAGGTCTGGACAAGCCATTCACGGAGCTTGGGACAAGTCTCAGCTGAGCTCTTCCTGCTTCTTTATTTTGGTCTGAATGACATATGTGTTCACTGGCTAAAAAAAATATCATCTCTAGGGCTAAAAAGAAACACCAGGCTGCGTGTTATCCCCCCATTCCCAGTGGGACAGGCAGGATGTGCAGCCATCCTCTTTTCCAGAGTGCACAGCAAGTGTCAGTTCTCCTTCGCAGGGCACCAACCTGGTTTCCTGGAGTTTTATCTTTCCTTGGAAGCCCTTCCTCTGCCCCTCATTAGATGGTCCTTGGGTTAATGCCAGGGATCCAATTTCCTGCAGGTTAATTGTTCGCTCCCCTTGGCACCAGCAGTTCTGCACTTCCAACCACGGTGGCACAGGGTGATGTCTCTCCACTTTGGGCTTCTTTTACATCCGGCTGAGTGCTGAGGGACAGAGAACAACTCCATAAATCCAGGGAGCTCCTTAGGCACATGTTTTATTTATGCCAAACCACAGCCACGCTCCTGTCTCCGGCTAAAACACGTTGGGAAAGGAAATGCCTCCATTCACGGAGTTCAGAGAGCCTGAATCACAGCAGTGACAATCTCAACTTAAATATTGCTCGACCCCCTCCTCTCAGACTGATAAAAATCCTCCTTTACAGTTTCTGTTCAATTTCCCCCCTTTTTTTTTTTCCTCTTCGAAACCTCACAGGATAAAAGGAGTGGAGGAAGAACCCTCTGGAAACCCTTCAGCTTTCTCTTCCTCAACTCCCCCCGGGGGTTTTCCCACCTCTCTCAGTGCCTGCCAGGCTCCAGCTCTTTGGTTTTCCCCCCTCCCAGGGAGCTGCTGCAGAGCAGAAGCAGCAGCTGAGGAGCTGATGCTCCACGCTGAGGAGTTTTCATCACACCCACTTCTCTCCTCACACCAATTAAGATGAATCAGCCGAAAGCTCCTCTCTCTGAACATCCCACGAGCTGAAGGCCCCATCCTTAAGCAGACGAAAGAGCAGCCAAGCAGAGCTGGTGACTGTCCTTCCTCAAAGGAGCTGAGTCACCGTCCCTGGAGGGATTTAAAGGCTTGGAAAAGTGGCACTGGGGGATATGGTGAATACGGCAACGGTGGGGCTGGATGAACATAAAGATCTTCTGTGTCTGAAGGATTCCATGATTCAGATCATCCATCAGGGGAGCAGTGGTGCCATCCCCAGGCTGGGGGAAGGGGCTCTGGGGAACAGGAGGTTCAATCCACAAGGATCGATAACCTGTTGGCCCCACAGCATTCCCAGGAGAGACCACCACCTAGGAAGGTTTCTGTCCTTGCCCCAGGGATTTATGTTCCCACATCTCCAGGATCCTTCATTGGAGCCTCCAGCTGCTCAGAGAACTTATGTGGGAAGAGACATGGTTTGTACACCCTCAAACCAAAACTGGGGCACTGCATCCAGCTACAGGATCCTCAGCACAAGGACTTGGAATTGCTGAGGAGGCCACAGGGATGCTCCAAGGGCTGAAGCCCCTCTCTGCTGGAAACAGGCTGGGAATGTCCTGCATGGAGAACAGGAGGCTCCAGGGAGATCTTAGAGACCCTCCCAGTACCTAAAGGGACTCCAGGAGCACTGGAGAGGGACTTGGGATAAGGGATGGAGGGACATAACACAGGGAATGGCATTCCCAGGCAGGGTTAGATGGGATAATGGGAAGGAATTCTTCCCTGTGAAGGTGGTGAGGTGCTGGAAAAGAATTCCCAGAGAAGCTGTGGCTGCCCCATCCCTGGAAGTGTCCAAGGCCAGGTTGGACAGGGCTTGGAGCAACCTGGGCTAGTGGAAGGTGTCCCTGCCTGTGGAATGAGGTTGGAACAAGATAGTTTTTAAAAGGTCCCTCCCAACCCAAACCATTCTATAATTCCTTGATTTTAAGTTCAGTGAAGTCCCGGATTTGAGGATAAATTACCCCATGGAACAGGCCAGGCTGAGAGGGGTTGGAGCTGCTGAATTAACAGGGGGACAACTCCAGAGCAGATGTCCAAGGAGAGTCTGGCTCTGCACAGAGAAAGGACAAGCAGCATCAAGGGAAATTCCAACCAGATATAAGGAGAGGAGAAGTTTGCCAGGGCAGGGATTAATTTCCAGAAGTGTGACCCTAAGATGTGGTGGAGGAATCTCCCTCTGTGAAAAAGTGAAATTAGGTTGGAGAAGGCCCTGAGCAACCCAGCCAAGGTTGGACTCAAGCACTCCAAACACCCTCCCACAACCAAGCATTTCTGGGAAGCAGAGGCAGCAGATGCCAAAGCAAGCCAAGAGGAACTTCTCACCACCTCCTCCCACCCATCGATTTATCTTCTCAAACAGCCACCATATCAGAACTGCCCAGTGCCACCACAGTGTGGGACATTCCCAGCTTGCAGCATAGGGGATAAACTTCCCGAGCCCCAAATGTTTGGGGTTTTTCTTTTTTAAAGCATTATTTTGTAACTAGAACAGCCCCGAGCTCGTGCCAATGTCAGCGTGACCGGGCAACTTGGTTCCTGGTAGATTTACTTCAGGTCTCCTCCCAACCACTGTGAACAAAAGGCTTTTATCAAGAGCACATTAAGTAACTCAAGAAATCCCAGGGGAAGGTGCCACTTCGGGGTTTGTCTCCAACCAGACACAGATCTTTTCATTTTGCAGTCTTTTTAAATAAAAAAAAAAAAAGTAGTTACAATGGAAAAATGCTCAACTTATGACTTTCCATTTCCTTATTATCGTGATTTTGGGCTACCAAGTGTTTTAGGCATCAAAGCACAGGTTTTTCTGTGCCTACAACATCAGACTCATTAAAACCTGAGAAGGCCTTTCAGATCATGAAGTTCAGCCATCAACACAGCACCACCATGTCCTCAAGTGCCACATGCACACGTTTCTTGAGCATTTCCAGGGATGGTGACTTCAGAAGTGGCACTTGAGAACATGCCTGGAAGGGCCCAAGCTAAGCAGGGTCCTGACAGTGCCAATAGTGCTTGGAGGCAGCAAATAACCCCAAAATGATGGGCTGGGAGAGGGATCCTTCTCTCATCTGTGATGGTGTCATCATCCTGCTCCACAGGGTCTTTAAGCCCCTAAAGAACAGCCAAGGAAGCTCTGAGAGAGGAGCTGTTGAGGAGAGCACAGCCCTGTTGTCCCTTCCAACACAAATCATTCCACGGAATATTGCCAGAAACACTTTGTGGATCCACCACTCCATCAAAACTCCAATAAGGATGGACAGGACCATGTGGGACACCAACCTTCCAGCCCTTCCACCCCCCTCACCCAGCAGAAGATCCCAGCACTGATGGGAACCTGGCAGAGGAGAAGCCAAGGACCAAATGATCCATTTCCCCCCAAAGTTGCAGCAGGATTTGCTTTCTGGGGTGGTTTTTTCCCCCCACTGTTTCCCCACCAGCTGTTCCAGCTGCAGCTGCACTTCCTAATGCAGCTCTTCTCTCACGTGGTGTTTGAGAGACCTTTTTCCTCTGGGAAATTATAAAAAAAGGAGAATAAATAAATCTCTTGGTTCAATGGAAACATCCACAGCGATATTGAGATCTCCACAGTGCTTATCCCATTGCATCTCCCCCCTTTTTTTTTCCTGCTGCTGGGAGACAGGAGCGCTTGATTGGAATTATTCCCTTATTTCATAGAATCACAGGATGGTTTGGATTGAAAGAAACCTTAAAGCTCATCTTGTTCCAACCCCCTGTCACCTTCCACTAAACCAGCTTGCTTCAAGCCCCATCCAACCTGGCCTAAAACACTTCCCAGGGATGGGGAATCCACGACTTCTCCAGGCATTCATCTGGGATGGAATAAACTTTCCCCCACAATTAACGACAAATAGTCATGTTTAATCTCTTTGGAAAGCCAGAAAAGTGGGCAGAAAACACCTCCATCCAAACTGGTTACTTGTGTTTCAGAGGCACAAACCCAGCCTGGGACTCAAGGCACATCATCCCACAGCAGAACCACATCTTGGACCAGTTGCAAAAAGCCTCCTGTCTCTGACACCCAGAAAAAAAAAATCCCTCCCAGTCCTCGACTCCCAACCAAAAGTTTAAACACAAGAACAAGTGGCTGCAAATGAACACATGGGAGGCACCAGGACATCTGGAACGACCTCAACATCAGCCCTGAGGTGCCAGAGGGCTTTGCTGCCAATGTAACACCTGGGATTCACTGGCCCGTGGGAATGTTGCCAGGTACACTCTAGGATCACTTTTTTTGGGATATGAAAAGCAGCCAATTAGGTAGAAATCCCAATCAGTCCATGCCCAGCAGGAGCAGACTGGGAAGGTCATCCCAAGCCAGAAACAGCTCCAGCAGGATTGGTACCACTCCCCAGCACACTCACAACCCACCAGAGCCTGACTCAGCATCATCTTCTCTCACTGCTGTTTTCTAGGAAATGCCCCGTTTCCTAAATCTGTGCCTGGACAGTTCAGTTTCTGCTACAGAGAAACCGAGCCAAGGGAAGAAAACAGGGAAAAAATATGTCCCTAAGGGAGATGTCCCCTCCCGGGCCAAGATTTACCCACCTAAGGCTGGGTAAAACACACCTGGCTCATGCCAAGGTAAATTTTATGCCCTGCAATGTGAAGCTGCTTTTTAATCCAGAATTTCCTTCTCCTGCCGTGACATTTAGTCCCTCCCACAATGTTTTTTTCCATTTCACATCCATGCAATTGCGCAACTTTCTCCTCTCCTGGAGGTGAAAGGGCAAAAACAATCCCCTGAATTGTAAAACCCCGAGAGTTTTCCTTCCCTGTCTTTGCATCCCCGAGCCAAGCCCAGGTCTTGCAGAGCCTGGTTTGGTGCTGTCATTGCCTCGTGTTCCCCCAGCCAGCCAATTCAAACAGCCTGAAAAGGGCAGCGCGGGAGGAGACAGGATTAAACCAGGGCTTGTTTATCAGCACAATTAAGGCTCTCATTTAATCTTCTTCACAGACTCCAGATGAGGAAAAAAAAAAAAGGGGGGGAGGGGAAGAAATAAATCCCAAGCACTTGGAAGCTCTGAGGAGGAATTAAGAGTTCACCTCAGAGTCACCGCACTCGGGGAGGGTGTCACGATCAGCAATACCTGTTTCAAAGGAAACCTGGTGTTCCACAGACAACAAGGCATCAAGTTCGCCCACTGGACAACCCTCGGCCCCAGCCCTGCAACAACTGCAGTAGCATAAATAAAAAAACCCAAACTTTCCAACAGCTCCAAGTGAGCAGGATTTAGGGATTGCAGGTGGAAGAGTCACCAGCTCAGAACTCAAAGTCCTCGTCGGCCATGGCGATGGCCCAGGCAAACTTCTCCCTCTGGGTCTTGTTGTAGATCTTCTCGATGGGCACCCCAAACTTCTTGCACCTGGGCAGAGCAGAAGACATGGAGGGTGATATGTCACACCCCATGGAGAGGTTCCAGCACTCCTCAGTCACAACAACCCCCTGGAGCACCCCGGGCTGGAGGCAGAGACCTGGAGGTGCTGGTGGGCATGAGCCAGGTGTGCCCAGGTGGGCAAGGACCCAGCAGCATCCTGGCTTATATCAAACCTAGTGTGGCCAGCAGGACCAAACATGTGATTGTCCCCCTGTGCTGGACACTAGTGAGGCCACACCTCGAATCGTGGGGTCAGTTTTGGGCTCCCCATGACAAGAAAGACATTGAGGGGCTGGAGAGTGTCCAGAGAAGGGAACAGAGCTGATGAAGTGTCTGGAGCACCAGGAGTGGCTGAGGGACCTGGGGGGGCTCATCCTGGAGAAAAAGAGGCTCAGGGGGACCTTCTCACTCCCTGCAACTCCCTGACAGGAGTGGGGAGCCGGGTGGGAATTGGCCTCTTCTCCCTGGCAACACAGGACAAGAGGACACAGACTCAAATTGTGCCAGGGGAGCTTCAGGTTGGACATCAGAAAGAATTTCCTCATGGAAACAGTGGTCAGGCATTGGAAGGGGCTGCCTAGGGAGGTGGTGGAGTCTCCATCCCTGGAGGTGTCCAAGGAATGACTGGATGTGGCACTCAGTGCCCTGGGCTGGGGGACAAGGTGGGTATTGGGCACAGGTTGGACCTGATGATCTTAGAGGTCTTCTCCAACCTCAATGATCCTGGGATTCGGTGTCCTCCCCTCTCCAGGTGCAGCATCTCTCACCACTGTAACCCCCTCAGCCTCAAGATCCCTAAGAAATTAACTTTTTGCCACTGTTGAGGACTTGCAAAACGATCCCTTCTTGCCCCAAATCCGGTTATTTGTAGCAAATAGAAGCCTTAGTTTGGGATTCACTATCATGTCCCATTCCTGGAAGCGTCCAAGACCAGCTTGGATGGGGCTTGGAAAAACATGGTCTAGTGGAAGTTGTCCCTGCCCATGGCAGGGGGTTGGAATGGGATGGACTTTAAGGTCCCTTCCAACCCAAACCAACCACGCCACGATTGCACATCCAAGACTTACCAAGCTACGCTAATCCTGGGATCCAGGTAGTTCAGCTTGGATGTGCCCAGAGCTATCTGCTTGTTCTCCTCCTTATCCGTGGCCTGGATGTTCAGCCTGGCCAGCTGCTCTTCCAGCTTCTTCAACAGCTTCTTTTTCTTCTCCACATTGCTGAGGGAGGAGGAAGAACAACACAGGGAAAGTCTTAAGCTTTGAAATATTCCAGAATAGCAGAATCCAAGAATCAGGACTTTGACCTGGTAAGATGCTTTTATATATAATAAAAAATAAATAAATGTAATTAGCACCACCAGAGATGGTCAAACACAAAATCCAACATCCAGAGACCATCACACCCTCAGAACTTGGGAATGGCTTGCCCAGAGAAGCTGTGGCCACCCCATCCCTGGAAGTGTCCAAGGCCAGGTTGGACAGGGCTTGTAGCAAACTTTTCTAAGGGCAGGTGGTCCTGCAAGGAACCATCCACAAGACCTATAACCATCTTCCATGGACCAAGAGGCACTTGATACCCAAAATGGGCATTTCTGCTCTGACAAGCTGCATGGAGGGTGTTGGACCACACCATCCCCATCCATGGGCCCTCTGTGCAGAGACCCCTCTCCAACACAGGATTGCAAGGAAGAGCCACTCACACTTCTGCTTTGGCATCTTTTGTGTCGTCAAACTCATCTTCAGCTTTTTTCAGTTCTTGCTGGGCTTCCTCCACCTGTTTCTTCTTGGCATCGATCTGGGAAGGTGAAAATAAAGTCAGGCCCCACTCCTGTCCTTCCTGGAGGTTTCAGCTGCCTTCTCCTTTCCTTTCCCACACCACTCCTTAGTTTCTTACCAGCCCTT
Source organism: Sclerurus mexicanus (assembly GCA_013396755.1). Taxonomy (NCBI): domain Eukaryota; kingdom Metazoa; phylum Chordata; class Aves; order Passeriformes; family Furnariidae; genus Sclerurus; species Sclerurus mexicanus. The sequence goes on along the minus strand of VWZF01002253.1, from coordinate 44,225 downwards.
CTCCGCTCCCAACCACCTGCCCCTGCAGCATCTGCTGGGCTCAAGCATTTCTTGGCATCTTACAAAAAGAGGCCAGAAACACTTGGAGCTCCTCAATCTGTTCATCTTGTGCCACTGCCTGACACCAACTGGTTTGTGAAAGTGTTGGAGCATGACCAAGAGCTGAGGACAATTAAAAGTGGTGATGTGAGGTATTTCCAGAGCAGACCCATGAAATTTCCAGCTGGTCCTCCTGGAAACAGGCAGAAAAACCAGTTTCCCTGATTCTGAGCCAGCTGTGTAAGGGCTGTGCCATCCCAAAAAAGCACACCAAGAGATGAAAAGAGCCCCAAAATCATAAAAAAATGCCCAAATTCTATGCCAAGTGAGCTTCATCCAGCATTTGATCTTGCCCCATCCATCTCCACCCCAGTCACCGATGGAAATCTACTATTCCCAGTTCACTCCTTGATGCGCTTGACCAACACGATCTCTTTAGTCATCACTCCCTCCCCATCCCAAAAAAAAAAGGTCAGAGGTGAGATCAGGCCTGAGGGCCCTCAGTTTGATCTCTCTCACCTTGGTTTGGAGGATTTCCATCGACCTGGCGAAGGTTTTGGGCACGGACCTCTGATGGTTGCACAGGATGGCCACAGCTCGGTTGGCTCGGTTGTACGAGAGGAGCTTTCCAGCAACGTCGTCTTCAGCTGGAAACAAATGAAAGCACCACTAAGCCTCCTTTCTGGGATTTTGGGAAGGCAGGGAATGGAGAAGAACAACAGCAAGTCGTTTGCCTTTCCCATTCTTTCTCCAGGGAGAGCAATAATGGGTGTGGAAATCGGTGAAGGACAACTGAGCATCCCTGCTGTGACTCATCACTCACATACCCAAGGAAGAAAAAATGGTTGCAACCAACCAGCAACACAGGGAAGGAGGAGAAAAATAGTCCCATCTTGGCCCTCAGAGCATCACTGAGTTAACTATTTCTCACTGTGGTTCCCAACATGCTGCAGGTCCCCAAAAGTTACGTACCCCCCTGTGACACAGTGCATCATCTGCCAAGGAAGGGTGAGCAGTTCTTGGGACCCCAGGGGAATGGATGGACATTGCTGAGCCCACCGGTTGCTGGTGAGACCACAAACTCTGCGTAACTCACGGTTGGTGAGTGCCTTGAGCTGCTCCTGCAGGGTGATGGAGGCGTTGTAGGTCCTGAACACCTTGGCCGTCAAACCATCCATCAGGTGCTGAAGGTGTTTGTTCAAGAAGGTCGTCTGGGGCAGAGGAGACAGGACAAAGTGTGGGGAAACTCACACTAGGAACTGGAACAACAGAACAAGGGGAAACGGCTTCAAACTGAAAGAGGAAGTTTAGATGAGATATTAGAAAGAAATTCTTCCCTGTGAGGGTGGTGAGAACCTGGCACAGCTTGGCCAGAGAAGCTGTGACCCCTTCTTGTCCCAAATCCAGTTATTTGTAGCAAATAGAAGACTTCTTTTGGGATTCAGTATCATGCTCCATCCCTGGAAGTGTTCAAGGCCAGCTTGGATGGTGCCTGAAGCAACCTGGGCTAGTGGAAGGTGTCCCTGCCCATGGCAGGGGGGTTGAAACTGGACAGTCTTTAGGGTTCCTTCTAACCCAACCCATTCCATGAGTCTATAAAAGAGAAGGAATAGAAAAAGGCAGGACGCAGGACAACAAAGCACTTATTTTTCAGATCACCTTCTGCCTAAGCAACCAAATTCAGCATTAAAAAACATGAAGTCCTGTAGCTTGTAGAGCTACTTGTTGGGCCAGGCCACCATCTACCCAAAAATGGGACAAATTCCACCTAAACCCACAAAGAACCTCTCTGAAAGTCCACAATTTTTGCCCAGCCACATCCAAGAAGACACATCTTGGCACACGGAGACACGGTCCAGCGGTGAACGTGGCAGTGCCGGGTTAAATATTGGACTTGATGATCTTGGAGGTCTTTTCCAACCTTAATGATTCTCTGATCTCAGACCCAATATCATATTTCTGCACAGGGACCCCATACATCACCCTGGGGCTGCACAGGGACACCCCATATCCCACCTTGGGGCCTGGGGACAAACGGGGACCCCACAGCCCCCCCCTCCCTGGGGCTGCACAGAGATACCCCATACCAGGGCTCCACAAGGACCCCATACTGTGGCAGCACAGGGACCCCACAGCCCTCCCTGAGGAAGGGGAAGGAGCAGGGGAGCAGCTCAGGAGGGAAGGGTGCTGCACATCTCTCCAGCAACTTCTTACCCTCCCATGGAGCCCTGGTGAGGTGTCAAAATGTCAAAGAGCTGATGTTTGACACCTCCAGCAACGTGTGCATGGGCAGGACTTCCCAGGCTAAAAAAAGCCCAAGCTGATGAGTTAGAGGAGGGAAGGAGCAGAAAATCCACATCCTTAGCAGAGACAGAGGTGCAGAAAGGCAGCCAAGGCTGTTTTCAGGGGAGCAGAGATGCCACCAGAGCACGGAAAACATGACAGAGCCCCAAGAGGGTCTTCAAACAGTGACAGTGGTGTCTGTGAGGGTGAAATAGCTAAAAGCAGGGTAAGGGATGACACTGATGAGCACCAAAGGCTGACAGGGGTGTCACAGGTTTGCTTCTCCTCCCTCTGGGCCATTGGTGCTGTTCCAAAAGCTTCGAGGTGACAACTCACATTGAGCTTGTCAAAGAGGTCGTCCGTGGGGTCCTTGTTCTTCATGAACCGCTGCAGGTTCCTGAACACCTACAGAGGAGGAAAGGTGGCCCTAAGCAGGGACAAGGGACAAATTGCTCCCAGACATCTCCCTCATCTGTCTCCTTGCCCAGGTGGGCTCAGATTCACACTCATGTAACACATCCTACACCACCACCAACCTTCTCAAATTCAAGGGCTGCCACTGGTGCTGTTTCCCCCCATCCTTCCTACCTCTGACACTCCAGTTTCCCCACAAACACCATTAAAATCACCTACTCCATGGGCAAAGCAAAATAATTCACTATCAATGAAGACATTGCAAGTTCTAATGCCCACCAGGCAACTGAGGACGTTCCAGCACAAGGGTGGGACTTCTCTCAAGGTTTGTTGAGCTGTACAACTTTGGAAGCCCTACCCCAAAGTTCCTCCCCATCCTACAGGACAGGGAGATGCTGTCGAAGCACAGGAGGCATCTTTGCAACAGGTTTTGGATGTAGATTTGGGCCTGATGAACACCCAGAGCCACCCAGAGAACTGACATGCCCCCAGCTCACCGGCTTCTCCACGGACACTTTGTTGTAGTAACGGATCGAGTCCTTCCCGAGGAAGTCAAACTCAACCACGTGCTCCTGCCCATCCAGCTCAGGGTGCAGCTTGATGTGCTCCACTCGCAGGGAGCAGCAGCCAACCGTGTCCGCTGTCTCCCCTTCCTCCTTCTCATTGCCAGCTCTCAGGGCCAGCTGGAAGGAGACAGCGAGTCATCCACCCCCCATCCCACTGCAATTCCCCTTTCCAAGGTTGTTAAAGTGGTTGTGGACATCACAGGCAAGAGAATCACAGAATGGTTCGGGTTGGAAGGAACCTTCAAGGTCTTCTTGTTCCAGCCCCCTTCCAACACCTCCCACTAGACCAGGTTGCTCCAAGTTTCATCCAGCCTGGCCTGGAACACTTTCAGGGATGGGCCATCCACAGTTTCTCTGGGCAACCTGTTGCAGAGCCTCATGGACAGCTCTCTCGGGATGGCATCTCATGGAATGGCATCTCATGGAATGGCTGCTGGAACCCTGGTGGAAACCAAAGAGCAGGTGCCTCCAGCAGGAGATAATTTCACTGCTCTGAGAAACCCTAAGACATCCCTCCCACTCTCCCAGAAAAAGGTTGTCCATCTTTCCAGCGGGGATTTGCCATCGCACAGAGACACACGTGCAGGTAAAGCCCAGGAAGGACAGCACAGCTCCTGCACAACTCCATCCTCACAGGAGCGTCAGCAGATAGCAGGAATCACCATCCTCCATCCTTCACCCCATCCCTGGAAACGCTCAAGGCCAGGCTGGACAGGACTTGGAGCAACCTGGGCTAGCGGAAAGTGTCCCTGCCCACAACAGGGCGTTGGAATGAAGGGATCTTTAAGGTCCCTTCCAACCCAAACCATTCCATGATTCCATAATCGTTGCCAAGACTCCTCCTGTGAAGCACGAGGAATCACCAAAAAACTCCAGGGTGGGGTGGATTAGGTAATTCCCAACCTCCACATGGATGGGGGACCTGGGGGCTGGGGTGAAGCTGTGGGTACCTTATCAATGAAGTAGAGGGCCACTGCTCTTTGCCGCTTCTTCATCTCCTTGGACTTCCAATCTGCTCGGTACTGAGCCCGGATTTGGTGGACAACACCCTTTAAGCGTCGAGCAACCTCATATTTCTGCCAGTCCTTCTCCCCCTGGAAAGGGAGGCCAAGACATTTTTCCTTCAGTGCCCCATCTTTCTTGGGCCCCTTCCAGCCAAAATCTGTTCCAAGAGCACCTCCAGCATCTAAATCCTGCTCAAACCCCACTGTTTCCTTAGGAAAATATTAAAAAAATCCACAAAGTGAATTAATCCGAGCAGAAGCAGCTCATCCAGGGTTTCTGTGCCCTCTGCTGGCTGTGCTGGATCTGCATCCTGGCAGAGTCCAGGTGTTCTCCACCAGCCAGTGCAAAACAAGGAGTCAAAGTGGGTCAAACACTGCATAGTCATGTCCACCACTATGGAAGGACACAAAGCCCTCAGCTGTGCCCAGTTTTCACTCTGAGCACTGGGAAGAGCCTTAAATCCCCTTTTCCCTTCCCACAACATTCCCTCCCTCCCATGGCATTGCAGACCATGATCCCACCTTTCCCTACACTCCACTCACTCAGGAATGTGACCCAGGGATGGCTCTGCCTTGGATCCTTCCCTGGAATAGGGTTAGTGCTTAACAACCCTCTGTTCTTTTCCTCTCACCACCCAAATTCATTTAGTTCACCTTTTTTTTTTTTTGGTGGAGAAAGATGAAAATAAAAAAAAAATAGATCTCGGCTTTTCCTGATCTTTCCATGTGACCAAAGGCATCGTTCCAACCTTCAGCTTGGAGCTGGGGTTCAGCATGATGTACTTCAAGGTGTTCTGGATGTTCTCCGTCCACGAGGCCAGCCAGGTAACTGTGTTGTCAAAACGAACCTCCTTCCACTTGTGACCTTCTGGTGGCTCTGGGATCTTGGAATCCCTGTGGGAAGAGCAGGATTACAGCCCTGAGACCGTGAGGTAACGGGTGTTCAGCTCAGCTTCAGGGATGGTCACCCCACCCCTGCCCTGGGCAGACTCTTCCTCTTGGCAACCCTTTCTGTGAAGAAGTTTTCCTGAATATCCAATCCAAACTTCCTCTGGCACAACCTGAGGCCATTTCCTCTTGTCCTGCCACCCGTTATCTGGGAGAAGAGACCAATTCCCACCTGTCTACACCTTTCTTTCAGGAAGTTGTAGAGAGGGAGAAGGTCCCCCCTGAGCCTCCTTTTCTCCAGGCTGAGACCCCACAGCTCCATCTGCTGCTCCACAGACTTGGGCTCCAGGCCCTTCACATGATCAGCTCTTTACCATTTCAATGAAGACAAAGCAGAACTTGCTGGACTGGTGGGGGATATTTTGAATCAAGGTCTTCACATGGGTGGTTTAAGACCAATCCAACTCTTATAACTTGGGGTAAACACTCCCAACCCAACCATTGCTCTTCCCTCCTCCTCCAGTGAGTATCCTGGTGCTTCCAGCCACCAGGAGGGACCCAAAAAATTAGGAGGAATGGCTCGTTGGGAAGAGGAGCACAGAGATGTCCCTTCCTCAAAAATGTCACAGGAGTACCAATATTGACTTTGTGTGAACAGCACGGACACCAGTGGGAGATGGGAGCTTCCTTTGTACATCCAGAGAGGAACTCCAAGTCAGACCCCTGGGGGTGACCAAAGGGCTCCAGTGAGTCAAAGCCTCAGGACACGCAAAGCAGGGATTTTAGGAGATGGCAAAACCCCGGCTCTGGGCAGAGATGTCCCAGTTCCCCCCAGTCCCAGGAGCTCAGCCCTTCCCGTGGCAACTCACCTGCTGCAGTTGATGATAACATCTTCTGGCATGATCCTCTTCTTCAGCATCCCCATTTTGGGGTGGTCACCACGGCCACGGAACAGCCCTGGTGGTTCCGTTTTGAAGTTGCCGATCTTCTCCCGGTGCCCATCCAGGATGCAGTATCCATATTCCTCCTGGATCTTATCGGCCTCCTCCTTCAGTTTCTGAAACGGGCACCCACGACACCATCATGGAATTATGGAATGGTTTGGGTTGGAGGGAACCTTAAAGATGATTCTCATTCTTATTCCAATCCTCCTGCCATGGGCAAAGACATCTTCCACTAGACCATGTTGCTCCAATCCTCATCCAACCTGTCCTGGAACACTCCCAGGGATGGGACATCCACAGCTTCTCCAGGCAATCTGTTTCAGTGTCTCACCACCCTCCCAGTAAGGAATTTCTTCCCAACATCTATTCTCATCCCACAGGATAAAATTTAAACCCCATGGCTCGTGTTTACCCATCACTGTCCTCCTTTCCCTGGAAAAGAGCAAGGCTGGGAAGGCAGAGCTCAAAAGGTGGGAGAAGGAGGTGAGCACAGGTCTAAGTCCACTCCCAACAGATGGACCATCTCCACCCACTTTGCCAACCCTCCTAGTGATGCTGATGGAACAACCCCGAGTGCCATCAGTCCCTCAACAAGATCCATCATCCTCTGGACACAGCAGGACCCCAAGCCATGGTCCAAGGATAGTTGGGACCCTGCAAAGCCATGGAATGTGCAGGATCTGCTGTTAAAATTCATGAACAAGGGGGTGATGGTCTTGGAGACAGAGCTGCTCCAAAGAGGTCCCAGGGCATAACACGAAGAGAGAGGACAAGTAGGAGTCAAACCACCCCAAAGCTCCACCCCAAAACATGCCAGCCAGTCCCAGATGTCAGAGGAAAGAGTCCTCACCTGCTTCTCCTCCTTGGGGAGCGCTTTCCGTGCCTCGCTCTTGCCCACAAAGTACTTGTGGATCTCACTGAAGTCACACTTGTCCAGGTCCTGGATTATCTCCTGCTCCTCAAAGGTCATCTCCTGGGCAAGGGGTGAGAGGAGCTGAGTAAAGCCAGGAGGCAAAACTAACTCCACATTGAGCTGCAGTTTGGGCCTCTCCTTTCCAGAGGAGGAAGTAGAGACCCACATTCCAGTTCTTTGGAAAAACCAGAAGGCAGCAGCCACATCCAAGGCCAAAGCCACCACAGCAGGAGGTCAGGGTGCCTCTGGATACCTGAACCAGCACGCAGAGAAGCAAAACTCAGCCAGTTTTGGGGTGGAACAGCTTCTGATGTGGAAAAAATGTCCCCAAACAGGACTGCAGGAACTGCAGAAGCTCCACCAAAGGTATTTTTGGGGGGGGGTGGGGGGGGTGTATTCTCACTCAGGACCATGAGGTTATTCCTTCAAGCCCCAAAATACTTGTGAGCTGTTTGCAAGATCCAGCACCTGGTTCCATCACCAACACTCAGAGGGAGCACAAGTGCCAACTTGAAGCCCTCAAAGATGTCGCAGCCAGCAAATTCCAGCCCAAATCCACAACAAACAAGGAAATAAACCAGAATTTAGGATCTCATCATTCTAAATAAGCCACAAAAAGTCCCTCATCCCCCACCACAGCTTGGGGATGATGGATCTCAAGGAAGCCCTCCCAGGGAATGTACCTTCCTCCAGTCATGGAAGAAGTTGTTCTGGAAGATCTCCTTGGTCGTGTATTCGTGATCGAGCATTTTGGCATAAAACGTGGCGATTTCCTCCGTGGCCAAGCTCAGCTTCAGGGGTTTTCCTGGGAAAAGAGAGGACCTTGAGCACTAGTTCAGGGGACAGCCCAAGCCCAAAGCCCCAGGCAGCTGTTTGGAGACTCCTCATACTCCACCAAAACAGGGACAAGGGGTGAGAACAGTCACTGGCAGGACCTCAGCACTTCCTGCACCAGGATCATCATCCAGAGCACTTGGCACAGTGGGATGTTCTTGAAGCCCACCACTTCTTGCCAGGATCCTGCTTGGAGAGGTTTCACCTCATCCATGCAGGTGGAGCCATCGTGGGATGCTCCAAGCTGGAATAGATACAGATGCAAGAGGCTCTCATGGTTGTCCAGTGGACCCAAAAACCACGGAATGGTTTGGGCTGGAAGGGATTTTCCAGACCATAGTCCATCCCCCTGCCACAGGCAGGGACACCTTCCACCAGCCCAGGTTGTTCCAAGCCCCATCCAACCTGGCCTTGGACACTTCCAGGGATGGGGCAACCACAGCTTCACTGGTCAGAATCCTGGATCATTTGTTAGATGTTCTAAGGATCTTGGAGCACTTGTTGGAGATGGCAAAGCCACCACCCTCTCCTGAGCATTTTAGCCAGAGAAATACAGTGAAACCAAGGAACATCTTGGCTTATCCTTGGAATTACCTGGAAAAGGCTTTCCTAGGCAAGCTGCAGGGAAAACACCCCGCGGAGCTCCAGGGGATGGTTGAATCCTACCTGAACCACTTTTTTTGGGATTGCTGGACTGCAGGGAATGGTGGGTCACAGCCTTACAACACTCCCATGACAACCTACACATGCCAGCTCATCCCCGGTCCTTTCCGCTTTGGGGTCATTGCCTGTCCACAAACATTCCTTCCAGGAATTCTGACCCTTTTTGTCAACTATTTTTTGCTTTCAGCAAAGGAGCCAACACCAGAACCCACAGTCCAAAGGCACCAGCCTCAACCCACGTGTCCCACAGGGGCACCTCCAACAACTCAGAGGTCACGGAGGATGTACAAACCTTGCCAAGGCTCCTCCTCAGAGAGCCAAAAAGTCTCTGACGAGCCCCATTGATGTCTCAGCAGTGCCCTCTGGTGTTGCCAGACAACACATTCCCAAAAATTGGCCTTTTTCCTGCTGTGAAAAAGGCATAGGAAGCCCCAGGGAAGGGGCAGAGGACCACCAAGACCTCATGGGACCCCTCCCACCTCCTGTATCCCTTGGCCAAGCCCGAATGTCCTTGTTGCCTCTTTCCCCTGATCTGTCAGCAATGAGTTCAGGGATGAAGTTCAGAGCAGGGAGAAGACAACCCAGCAGGAATGGCAGGAGAACAAGGAGGACAGCAGAGCCCTGGAGGTGTCCTGGATCAGCCCCTCAGTGACACTCTGAGTTGCTGTGTGGTGCCCCTGTGGACATCAGGAGTCACGAGCAGCTCAACCAAATCCTTCAACACCTTGGGGGGCAAGTGATGTGTCACTGAAGCCATGGGATAGTAAAATCCTGTTTTTCCAGTTCGCGGGGAAAACATGGATGAGCTGTCTTAAAACTCAAAGCCAAAATGCATCTTAATGTGAAAATATGGGGTCCATCAGGAATAAAACACAACCATCAGGGTCAGCTCCCAATAACCCTCTATGTCCTACCACCTCCAGCTTTCGCCAATGGTCTCAGGCTCTATCCAGTGGGATATTCCTCTTCCACACAGGAGAAGACACCAGCGTTTTCCAAGCGAGACAGAACCCCACATGCCCCAGGTGCCATCACGAGGGGGACGTACCATCGTAATAAAACTGCACATCCTCGGGCAGCGGCTCGTAGAGGGGGGCAAAGTAGGGCCCTCGGTGCTCCAACTGGGTCCATTTGACTCCATCTGCCTTCTTCTCCTCTTCCCACCTGGGACAGACACACAGGGACCCATGAAAACATCCCAAATCCCAGGGTGTCCTTGGGAAGGTGCTCCAAGCAGCGACAGTCGGCACAAACTCCACGTGAAATCCCATTTTCTCTGCTACTGCCTCAGTTTCCCCTTTCTTTGGAACAAGGAAAACTCCAATGAGATCCAGGGAGAGGTGTCCTGAGGAAGGGAATGGTGACACTGGGGGGGATTCAAGAGGAGAGTGAAGGGATCTGAAAGATCATCTCATTCCAACCCCCCTGCCATGGGCAGGGACACCTTCCACCATCCCAGGTTGCTCCAAGCCCCATCCAAGCAATCCTGAACACTTCCAGGGGTGGGGCAGCCACAACTTCCTCTGGGAATCCTCTGTCTGTTCTTCAGGATTATTTATAACTTGGATTTTAAGGCAAATACGATCTTACCACATCTCTCCCTGCCCTTTGCCAGAGCAAACAGGATTTTAAAGTCACATTTTGCAAGTCTTAGGTGTGAAGTGAAGATTGAGAGTGAATAAATCAGGGAATAAATAATCCAGGGACTGCTGGGAAGGCTTTTCCCCTCCCCACAGGAAAAGTGGAGGGGGGGGGGAACCAGCCCAGGGGATGCCCAGGGCACCCCAAACATCCTCCCCCTGCCACTCACCAGGACACGGCACTGGTGGCACCCAGGACAAGCCACCACCACATCCAAGAAATCCAGGTGGTGGCAATTCCCATGGGAAATGCAGTTCTGGGGGTGAAGGTGCTGCGTGCCAGGCTCTGCCTTCAGTGCCAGCACCCCAAAACAAGGCTTTAATTGGCATAAAAATGGAAAATCCCACTTTTTGTGTCATGGTGTGTCCTTCAAAAGCTGTCCCAGAGGTCCAGGGATCCGTGGATATCCCTGTCTGGGATAACACCCCTGCAGCTCTCCACGGATTAGGGCTTGAAAACTTCCAGCCCCCTAAACTCGCCTTTTTTGTCCCATAAAATTGGGGTGCTCTGGGGGAGAGTGACACCAAGTGGTTAAAGCCACCTCCAAAACCAACACGGCATCCATCCCACTTTACATCCTTCCCAGTGCTTTCCTAGAAAATATCTGCCTGGATGATCCAAAAAGGG